>JAYGXS010000959.1:0-17404 GCA_036362985.1 Ligula intestinalis
GGTTTGGGAGTGGTGAGAGAGATCCTACGAGTCTTCTTTCACCCTTAGTCAGCTACAAATACCGCGGCTGCCTTCAGCTTGCTGAAGCTCGTGGTGAACACCGTCGAAAACGACGGTCAATGTTGGGGTGACCCGGACGCGAGTTATCACTCGGGCAATCCCGAGACTACCAGAACAAAGGAACCTGACTGATAGCCGGTTCATGCAGTTACAAGCGACCTTTAAAGGGGGGGGGGGGCATTAGGCCAGGACAAAGATGGCATGCGACGTCAGGCTGCCCCAGGAGCCCGGACTGCTGCTATCAGTGAGGTCACGCTGAGGACAGATGCCAGACGTGCGTAAGCGATAGTGCGCACGATGACAATGGAGAGCCAATAGGGAGCAATGACGACTGCCCCTTAAATAGCAACGTTGCGAGCAGAACGGGGACTCTAGTGCTGGACACGCTGCCGAACAGATGAGAACACTGGACGCACGGACCAGAGTTGATGTACTTGTACTAGTGACAGTAAAGTACTAGCTGTTACCCAATCCTCTCTTCTCTTCCTAACATGCACTGGGGGAACATAACCGGTGTTGACACAGGAACACACTAGGTTACAACAGTCCAACTATTACTCACACTGTTTGCGTACTGAAAACGCCAAGAGAAGCACAGTTGTTTTTTCCCTCATCTCTCACTCCTGTAAACTGAAAAGGATCGAGGGAGCTAGACTTTATTTTGAAATTGTGTTCAAAAACTAGCAGGAAAGGTTCTTTCTGTGTAATTAGGGTCAGCACATGGCTATCTGTTTTCGCAGGGGTGCGCATATTCCCGTCAATCACGAAAATTTATATTGTTCCAAGTAATTTTACTTATTTATAAGAAGATTGTGCTGGAAACTGAGGAGGCCTTATTACTGTATTAAAAAGTAATTTAACCCAAGTTTATGATCATAATCCTTAACTGCTGACCATAAATACAAAGCTGTATATTTATAAAGAAGATGATGCAGTAAAATGGCGACGATTTACTACGCCTTTTGTACGACAACACGACGATGTCGTACGATTAGTCTTATGTATATGACACCCGAAGTCATTCTATGTACACACAATGTACAGATTAAGATTTCTGTAAATTTTTATTTTTTTCATTTTGACTTAGAAATTAGTGCATCTTTTATGGGAGAATTGGTAGAAGGATTGCAAAAGTGTTGTAAAGGCTAAGCCGGTTAAACCCTAACTACTGCGATCTTCCAGGTTCAGGTTCCTTAGGAGAAGATAGAGAAGTCTTCGAGAACCAGAGTGGGAGAAGGTTATATTCTGTACAGAACATGTAGGGGAATAGTCAGTAGAAAGGTGGTTGACTCGGCCTGTCGTTGAGTTCGACCATCAGGACCGTGAGAGAGCACTGCAGCGTCGCGTCCGTCTCAAGCTGCGGTGGAAGGCTGATTAACTCCAACGTCAGTCGCCAAAGTCTTTTGTCTGTCTGATGGCCTTGATGATGATTGGTGAACGCCACGGACAGACACCAGTGGAGGGGGTCCCTGTCTCGCGCGATGGTTGCCGAGTGTGCGGCAAACTAAGGCAGACACTGCGTAGGAGTTAAGCCGGCGCGCGAAGCCACTGCACTTTTGCGACTTTTGGCAACGAAGCCGGGATGAGTCAGCGAGGTAGGCTCCCACGGTAGCACCGTAAAAAATACGTTGTTTCAACCCACAGATGAGTTCCAGATATAAACAGTAGATTTCCTATCTCATAAAATGTCTAAAATGGAATTATGTTTTCCATTTGAACTACCTACGTCAACGCGATTGTAATATTGCTTATCGTGCAGTCCAATCTCAAGATACTTCTGTCAGATCGAGATGCCAGCTTTTAAATGAGCATCATCTTGCTCGCCTGCACAAAGTACTACTGCAGCAGTACGCATTTTCTCACTCATTTCAAATGGCCTTATAAATTCAAAAAAATCCTTGAGGTAGTTGTTGAGCACGTTTCGCCTTCACTTAATTTCGTAGTTGAAGAAATGGTATATTTGGATTTTGACAAGATTCTAATTGTGAACTTCTTTAAGACCGTCTCCGTCACTTTATTAATGATGCCTATAATGAATACACAGGATCCATATCCCCGACCAAAAGGTATGACACCTAAGTGATCTCTTCCTCGTGGCATACAGAAATTTTTTATTTTCCTCAGAGGTAACGTGCATATCATGTAGATTGGAAACCTCGAATTCAAGTGTAGTGAACGCTAGGATTCTATGTTGATTAGCAATTTAAAAGATATTTTCAATCATAAATTTTAAAGGTGGCTACCAAATGAACGTCTGAAAGAAGAGTTTTGTGCATGCTTTGTACAAAGTATATTTAAATTTAAAAAGCGTCGACATTAAAGCTAAGATATATGCTACCTAAGTAGCCATTTTTGGAGTATAATGTTTCAAGATACTCAGAAATAAACTCGTTAAAAACCAATTTCCCGGAGTGACTGAGAGACCTTGCGATTATTCTGCACGGTAATAAATATCACAACGCTACTAAAGAATTTTTCTCAAATCGCTAACACATTTCCAAATTTCGGTTCATGTTACATGAGCTACGCAAGCTGCCTTAGAAGATTCAATATGTAACTGCAGATGGAGCCACCATAAAGCGGAAATTTAAAAATCTGGGTATATGAAAAAGGTCCCTTACGAGCGACCTAGGTTCTACGTCTACAAAATTCAGAAACATAAAGGTGAACTTCTTATCTGCTTGAAACAGATTTCAGTAGTTATGTGGACAAGACATGGGAATAAAAAATACCTCTGATACAGGTACACTTGTACTAACTTCTGGGACGTTAAGGGTTCGGGTTAGTGCTAAGGTTATTGTTAGGGATGCAATAAAGTTAGGTTGAAACATTGGAATATGGACCCTACCTGGAATAAATCAGGAAAATTCAATATGGGCAAACAATCAAAAACATGCAAAAACCCCAATGACCACAACGTTTCTGACAAGTTAATGGAGGAAAGGCTTCCTCAATAAAAAAAGTGTATTCTTATGATTGCATCCACTACTTGTGCTCCGACATCTTGGAAGCCGAGAATCATTTCGCTCTGGTCACCTGCATCCCAGAAAATTACAAAATAAATGCTCGTGTAGCAGATAGCAAATAAGCTAGATTTCTCTGAATAGGTTTAACATTAATATGCGAGAAAATTCGGGGTCCAGATAAAATATTCCTTACATCTTTATTTTACTTCATACTTCGCTTTGATCACCTTGATAATTTACTCTCTGTTGTTAGTTCAATTATTTTGGTTGTTTACTTTTAAACAGGATTGATGTTTAATTCGATGTAGCCCTTAGCCATGTGGATAAGCAAATACCCGCAAAGGGTTTAGCGATTTTTCAATCTTTGCTACTTGCTTTAAAATAGCTTTGTCATCGTTAACTTTCGAATAAAAGCTTAGCTTCCGCCCTGCAAACATACAAAAAGACATTATATTTCAGCCTGCAAAGTACGAAACGTGATTCACGGGTGACTTACGCAAACTTTCCGCTTTGCGGGGCAACCCCGAGGAGTAAGTATTGCCGCCGACTTTAAAATTATCTCGATATATATCGCTTATGCGAGGATAATTTGTCTAAGGCGTCATGAGAAATATTGCTTTACTATAAAAGTTAGAGTGATGGTTCTCCGAGTTGAGAAGAGTCAGCAGATGCTCGTATGCGGAAAATCAGTTAGGCAACTGCTTTATGTCCGAAATTAAAACACTGTGGCAATCAAATTCCAAGGTTTTAACGTAACCTGTTTGTGCGCAATTGTAGAAAAAGGGCAAGGTGGCCATAGCTTTGAAATTCCTTCGCATTATAAATTTTGTATAACTAAAAGGACGACCAGTCCTACAGAAAGATGCTTACAAAACGCAAAATCTACTTAGTTCACGCTTTTGAATTATCTGTTATACCATTTATTTTTTGCACGTAACTGGATGCTGTTCGATTTCAAATAATAGGAGCTGTTTAAATATTGGGAAGTAGTCTGTTATAGGGATCACCACGGAAAGCAAGTACTCCAGAAGTCTGTAATACGGAACTGATGGTAACAGGGTTGATTTATTCGCCAATATAATCGGTGACACAAATTAGCAGGAGTAGATTTATTCTTAGAAAATGCTTTGGTAACCTCAATTTACCCATATATAAAAAGAGGGAAGTTATTACGCAGGACAGTGTTTTTGTGCTCTGTCTTGTGTGTGCAAAGCAGCTACAACCACATTTAACGTACTTCTGAATATTCGACTAAAAACATAAGGACAGAGGGCATGCTTTGTAGTCAATTCACAAGTTAATTTTTCCTTCGCCTTCGGAAATCTACAGCAAATAACGCTGCGATATTGTGGTTCCGAATCAGTACACACAATCCACCGCGGCTGTATGAAAACCATTTAAAAAGACTAGAATCTTCTGCTTACTTTAAATTTTCTCAACTGTTTCCTTTAGAAAAGGTCAAAAATATGTCTATTAGAGCAAGTATAAAAGTCTGGATCTTTCTTCATGTGGTCTTCACGGCACTCTAATGCAGGCGAGATTCAGACCACTCATCCCCATCATGTGTTTGTGAGAGAGGATGCGTCATGTGAGGCACCCGAATGAGGGCTCGTGAGTTCTATCAGCAATGATTTCGTTGTTTGTGCTCCTAACATGGCCTTTTTACAACGTGTGGGAGGTATTAATTGTGTAAGAAACGTGCAAAGCGCTATCGAAAGCCCTGACTACTAATAACAGCAGCAATCTATCAAATACCGAACGGCTTGATCATCCAACACGCGTGCCACGCACAACAGTTACAGCAGGGGTTTTGTCCATTCATAAAAAACAGTAGATTTAAAGAAAGGTGACCAGAGAGTTAGGGGCAAGTTAGTATCACACATTGGCACAATACCTTCCTTTACATAGACACCGACTCTTGTGACCAATATAAACTGTTCCACGGCAGCAAGTGAGGAATAAATGCACACTGAGGAGATTAAGTTAGCTACCTAACTCCTGCGTGTAGAGAAAGTTTGGTCAGAGATTACACTCGAACCTTTTTTCCTCAGAACTTTCGTGAAGCATATGCGTCAAGGCGTCTTCTTCGGAATTCTGTCCTCGTGTCCCCTTGAGAAGGAACCTTAACGTACAGCGTTTTTATTTCTGTAGTCAATGTGCTGGCTCTTGACAGTGCCTTGATCTATTGTGATACCTGTTTGTAATGGACTATGTAGGTCCTGGTTCGCTCTAATTTTCTTGACGAGCTTATCTGCTGAACAAATTGCCCCTTGTCTTTCCTTTGTTTAGGGGATCCAATAATACCCTAGTCCGTATACTGTCCACATATCGCTTTGTTGGTTGGCATGTCCGTAAATTCCGGAAAAAAAAGTTATTCTCGAGCTTCATCTCTGACCAGGAAAAGACACCACTGAGGATTAATGGCCATCACTTTGTAGAAGTAGACCACTTTAAATACCTCGGGGCGAGACTGCTACCAAATGGGCAAGGCAAGTACTACATTTTCTCCCGTGTCGAAGCTGCTCGCTCGGTTCTCTCAATCCTTAGAAAGCGCCTATAGATCCCACGCGATATCTCCATCGCCACGAAGATTCGTGTATACCGTGCATCTGTCCGGTCAGTCCTCCTCTGTGGATGTGAAGGCTGGGCTGTGTGCGTGAAAGATGAGCGCAGACTGGTGATCTTTGACCACCGATGCCTGGGTACCATCCTGTGAGTTAAGTATAGTGCCTGCATCTCGAAAGAGACAGTCCGCACCCGCTGCGATCGTATCTCGAGGATATCTCAGGCCATCCAAGAAAGGCGACTGAGGTGGTTTGGACACGTTCTCCGTCGTCTGCCACACAGGCTTAACTATGCTGCCCTCGATCCGGCGCTGCAACCCACCTGGAGGCGTCGAAGAGGAAGGCAACTGAAGACTTGGCTCAACACCGTCCGCCAAGATATGGAAGCAGTCCTTGGACCTTATATTTTTGGTCTCCGTCGTTGGAGAAAACATTGGGTGGAAATCTCCAGATCCGCTGCCGCCAATCGTAACGCATGGAGGGGTACCATCCGTGACATCACTGAGGCCGGTTAGATCAGGCATGATCACAGCCGTAATAAGTACAAGTAGGAATGGATGCAGGTGTTTCACCGATCTAGTCAAGGAACAATTAAGTTCCGCTTTGCAAAGGAGCTCGCAACGCAAACCCTCATGACCGTCACATAGTGACTAAGTTGATATGATGAAGTGCATCCGACAAAGCAAAGGCAGACCGGAATGGCCATTTCTGGCTTATTATCCATCATCAGCCAGTCATACCCAATCTCGAAGTTCAAATCTCGCGGATGCCAACCCTCGAGATCAGGTATGACTGGCTGATGACGGTTAATAAGCCAGAAATGGCCATTCCGGTCTCCCTTTGTTTTATCGGATGCACTTCAAGTACAAGCATATTGTCCAGACTAAGTTTTATTCCAATAGACGGTCTTGGGAATGTTATCTACAGGTATTCTCTTAAACTGGCATCTAGGATAGAAATTGAATTTGTCGTTTTTAGCACAAACGTTAATTTCATCAAAGAATGTGCCTGATTTGCGTTATTTAAAAGGGAAGATATATGAGTTTCGGATGTAGCAATTTTAAGAATCTTATCAAAATGGCGAAGTGAATGCCTTAGCCTTATGATTCAATTGCTTAGAATAGATTGTGAACTACGACGGTTTTAACGGCCGTTAGAGCAGTTTTATGACGTTTTGTCAGTGTAATTTAGTCTTAAGGCACTGTTTAAGCCTTTGCGTCCCAACTATATGTGGCAAGATTGTAAAACACAGTCGCAGATTTTCTAGCAATGTCTGCACGTAAACGCGATTCTCCGTTGGAGCTCTTTTCTCTCAGTTCATTAATATAATATTGTACTGTGAGCTTAACGTAATATCCGCGGAAATAATTTGTTTTATATATACTCCAGCTCTAGCGATTATTTAAAAGTTTGCTTGATGTGCAAATAGTCAAACTGAAAATTAGTTTTTCACCTGCGGGCATGCTTCCAATATGAGTTTATACCAGTGGTGCAATCTCAGCTTCACATAGAATCATATACAGACATGATTATGTCTGACAGTCCATTATTTTTGTTTACTTATAATATTAAAGTAGGTCGTTAATACCGATGGAATTAAAAGTCACAGGGTTTGAACAAGTAAGGTGAGCTGCAAACGGTAGACATATGCTCCTTATCCATCTATTCATATTTTTCTTACGGTTCCATCATTATCCTGTGGATCAGAGGGGTATGTGATGGATGAGTGCGCAATAAATTCTTCGGTGCAAATCCTACTTGCAGGGATTTGCCTGAGTTAATGCCTTTTTTCAAGATAACTTTGTTTTTGCTTGTGCTTTGTGTTCTCATAAGTTAACTTGTTTTATTAGGTGAATAATTCTTGTGCGTCATGAGTTCAATGAGAGTTTTACATGAGTTAGTAGTTGAACTGCTGTGCTCTCCGAGATTCTCCCACGGTCCATAGAATGGGTCAAGCAGTTAATTATCTGCGAACTCTTATATTAGTATGGATGAGTATTAGTGATTGGTGATGTTGATTAGTGATGTTGAATTCACGGAGTCTTCGTTCACTCTTTCCCTCGCACTGCTGTCCAGTGGCTAAAAATGTGAAGACCAGCGGACGTGGGTGTGGACGTAGTGGCTATCAACACTAAATAGTCATCGAAGTGGGCCACGCACATGTACACAACCTGATCTTTAACTGAAAATGTCGATGCGTCTCGGATTCTTTACGAGCAAAGGCACTATTAGGTCCACCTTATGAGCTAACTATGCCCCTTTTCTGTGAAAACCTGATGGGCGGTGTGGACGAACAGGTTTCCTGTGGGGCACACACAGATGGGCCGTTTAGTTCTGGCAGCCGGTCGTACGAACTGCACGCATTAGATGTCTGACTGACTCTCCTCCCTAGAATAGGGAAGGAAGGGTGAGGTCGACTTTCGGCACTCAGTGCATATTTCTCAGAATACAAAAATCTTACCTGCCGGAGTTTATCAAGGTGAGCGCCACAGGCCTGGGGCTTGGAAGGCTGCCAATCGATAAGATAACTCGTGCCTCCTCTCAGAGCGGCGAGTCAGGCTGTTGCTGCCCTTTATTACAGGGACCTCTGTGGCGCTGCCACTCAGTTGGGATCAGAGTCACCCTTAATTGGTTGTGTGCAAAACGCATCTTTCGTGTGCGGAACAGATATGTATGACATGCGTAGGCAAGCTGTTCTGTTTTTTTCAGACAAGGGGCCCGAAAACTTCTTCTGCTTTCTTGACTTTGTCCTTATACCGGGCCGAGGGCTATGAGGGAGGATAGAATGTGGTAGATGCAGTGGATAGATCAGTCATTTTAAGTTTATTTCTGATTTAGATTCACAACTGACTCACTGAGTTGTGGCAGTTCAGGTGATTTTACTAACGGCATAGGTTTTCATCCATCACACAAAGAATACCTTGAAGTCGAAGATAGAGCTCTCACAAGGCTGGCTCAGGAAGGCACCATCACCGACAGCGTCATCTGCAGAATACTAAAACGAAAGTGTTTTAATAGGTGTTTCTACAGAGATTTGATAAGGAGGAGTTTTCGGAGTGGATGTACTGCCTACTTGCCCAAGGATATGCAGGAATGTAGTTTAGTCAATCCACTTACTATTACGTGACGCCAACTGATGATACAAGCCGAACCTCACAGATTAGACCAACTCGGACGGTAAACTGACGCCTGGGCGAGTAAAGAGTAAAATCGACTCTGGGGACTGCGTGCACACGACACTCGACATATATTCTTCACTGTAAATCAGCTTACACTTATTTTAATTATTTCCGTGCGTTAAAAGACGTTACTCAGAAGGCTGACGACTGATGAGATGAGCCGATCCACGACTCAATACGTAGATTCAGACTGTCAGGGCTTTTGTTGGTGTGGTCCCTATGGTACTCCTGTGAGATACGATGTGGTCCAGCTAGATCATAGACAAAAGCACGTATCCCAACGAGCATAATTTGATTGATATGATAAGGCGTGAAAGGCCAGATTGTTATAGATCAGTAAATGTAATGTTGAATGAGTAGAATAACTATAACCGAACAGTAGATCACCGCTTCTCGGAGTGACTGAGCATAAACAACTCCCCCGCAGTGATCTCCTGGCTTTCAGATTGGTTGGCCAGTGAGGCCAGACAGGGGGTGACCTTGAGCGGAATTTGTTACAATCTGGGTCGTTTGAGCAAAGCATTGCT
The DNA here is from genome assembly GCA_036362985.1 of Ligula intestinalis. Classification (NCBI taxonomy): domain Eukaryota; kingdom Metazoa; phylum Platyhelminthes; class Cestoda; order Diphyllobothriidea; family Diphyllobothriidae; genus Ligula; species Ligula intestinalis. Next base: position 9,297 of record JAYGXS010000959.1, read on the forward strand.
AGGAAATACAAGGTCGCTACACTCCCACTCAGATGGAATCAGAGTCGCCCTTAATTGGGTGTGTGCAAAACTGATCCTACGTGCGCGGTAAAAGCATGTATGATATGCGTAGGTGGGTTGTTTTGCTTTTTCAGCTACTGCACCTGATCCCTTCTTTGGTCTTCTTGGAACTGTCATCATACCGATCCAAAGTGTATGACCGAAGATATAGTGCGGTAGGTGTACTGGAAGTCTGCTCCCTCTGTAAAGTAATTTACAGGCAGTTCGTCACCAAACTGTGGAGCATACGGTGGACATCGTCGTTGACCACAGTCCCTGTAAAGCTTAACAGGAAAATAGATCCACTGTCCTATTCTGTTTTATGTTACTAGTACAGTAGGTGGGTTAAATAATTAAATCCGATTACCATTACCAGAAACTCCCTGATATGCCAACACAGCCCAAATTGAGGCCCTCAAAGTCTTAAAGCAATAAAGTAATGGTTTTCCTTCAAAATAAGGCATATCATGATTTATCAAGTGCTATTTCGTCGTTTAAAAGTACCAGATTTTTTAGCTAGACATAAAATTCAGAAAAAAAGAAAATCGGGCGTTCGAGGTAAACTTCCGTTTTAAAGGCAGAGAAAGCCCGTTTTTGCAAGAACACCGAGTGAATAAAGCAGCACACGTAGAATTAAGTTGCGGAATAATCCATTTGTAACATTTGGCTTCCATATTGCGTGCAATGTAATGTATGGTTGTTACCGACCAGCCCAGAGTTTCAGTATGTATTCCAACATGGTTTCATGAGAATTTCTAGTTGTTTGTTCTGTTTGTATATTGCTTGAGTTAAGATTAACTAAGGCAACCAAATGTTTTTTGATTTTGCCGATTATGAGGTCACAGGAGTAAGATATTTAATAAGTTCAGGTACGGAAATGCCGGTCAGTAACTAAAAATTTGAATGAAATTGTTAGGTGCAATCGCAAGCGTTCCATTTTTGTACACAGAGAAATTTCCTTCCGACAAATATCTTGGAGGTTATTTTGGGATTTTTGTTACGACGAGCGCTTGGAATGATTCTGAAAAACTTACGATTTTTGTTGGCTCAATTCGATTGAACATAAATAAGGACCATATCCTATGTTCTTGCCAAAGCCTTACAAAGAAGATATTCGTTGAAGTATTTACATAAATAACAAGTTTTTAAGCATCCATTCTTGTGCAGCTGTCTATTATGGGCATGGTACTAGAATCAACCAAACAGGTCAACTGATTGCCAAGAAATATGAATGTTTCTTATAAACTGGAAAGTAGGCATCCCAAGAAATGTAATTTGAAGGAAAGTTGTCCGTTGGGAAAATTAGCAAATTTATTCAGAAAATTTTCAACAACCGACCTCCAGGTCGTCATTAGACTTGAGAAAAATAATGGAAAGAACAGTTAACATTTCCAAGTGTTGATACGGTTATTAAGGCATGTAGTGTGGGCGCTAATTGGAAGTTACAATTTGCATCGCATTATGACGGTCTTAATTAACAGTCGCAATGGCGTAATGGCCTATTGGCAAATGTAACTTGAATCGGTCCGGGGTCAGTCCAAATAATCCAGTGTGGGCGCTAATTGCAGTTCATGCTGGCCCATAGTTGTTGGCTGTATTCTATTTCACCTTTCTTTGAGGTCTTTGTACACTCCAGCCAACTCGTTACGCCGGTTGATGCGGGAATCATTGGAGTGCAATGCCACAAATAATTCTTGGCGTTTTTGGAGGGGCGAATTCCGACGATGTGTGTTTTGTCCCATGCAAACGTGAGTCCTGTGTCAAGGCAATCCATAGCTACTTCGGACAAATAATCACGTATATTCACTGCCAATTAGTGCTCATGGATGCGTGTGGAGACGGATCCGTCAAGTCTGACGACGACCTGGGGATCCAGTGTCAAAATTTTCCTGAATAAATTTACTCATTTTTTCCAAAGGACGGCTTTCCTTAAAATATGAATGGTCACACCAGAAGTCGCAAATGAATGTGCCCAAGATTAATTAAAAAGCTTTCCATAGCAAGTAACCTCTTAAAATTGCCGCTTTAATTAGATAATTCGGCGCCAAATATCTTTGTACTTCACAACGTGGTACATTTTGGGCAATATTTTGACTTCCTTAAAATTTGTGATACATCTTCTGTTGAAAATAAAAGAGCTCACTTTCCTTTGTATATCGGAGCAGTTGACAGTATATTTGTTTATTTCTAGACACCGTTCTAAGAAAACAAGCGCAGAGAAGAATGGCAAAATATAAACGATTAATTCGAGAAAACTAATAATCTTCTGTCCATTTCATTTTAAGTTTTCCATTCATTCGTTCTGCCATATAGATAGCAAATGTTAGGCCCTCTTTTGCACACTGCTAGACAGAGAAAATTGATGACATTTCTCGGTTGTTACTTCATTTTATAGCAGAAGAATTAGCAGATTTGCAGAATAGAATTTTTTAAACATAATTCGCTCTTCTCTCCCTACAAGTAATGCGTAATTTCATAACTGCTCTTACCTCAAATTTTAGGAACACAAAATAGCTATATCTGTTCTCTGAACATGTCATTTAAAGTTTCTGGTTTTTATAAATTTTCATTTACAGTATAACATGCACAAACAAAAAGTTTTTCTGTGGCATTTAATAGCGTAGGAAGTTCCTTGGATGTCATAAAAGTTTGGATTTGGCCCCATTTCGCCCCTATTTGCCCCCCAGAACTCTTTTCTAGTAAGCAGAATTTTGCGCCTACAGTCAACTCAGTGAACAAAATGAACAACGTCAAATGTGTGTTAATTTCTCCACTCAAATTGTTATCTTCACATTTCATCAGATATACAATCTACTGTAAGTACGTAAAGAAGACAGGCAGACAACTATTTCGAGTACTGCCAATAAAGCCCGCATATATATATATATATACTATTACTAGTTCATAGAGTATTTAAGGCAGTCCGTATCCACTGGATTCTATTGTTGTTTAGTCACCGTCCAGGTGCATTTCAAACAAAATTATTAGGGAATTAGATGTGTTAGGAGGGTCTAACACGCGAGTCATAACTCGGGCTGTCCTGAGGGCAGTAGAGCAAAGGAATCGGACAGGCCACCGATGCATGCAGAGCGACCTAGAAAGGCCAACACGCGAGCACGAAAGGACAAGCAGGGGTTGGGGTCTGCCCTCCGTGAGGTCATGCCGGGCCAGGGGCCAAGCGTGCGCACCAAGCGTCACCTGAGGTTACGATGACTGAGGCACGATGGCTGCCTGTAGAGGCCATTCGTGGAGGGCTAATAGGGGACAATGACTACTGGCACTTAAATAGCGAGGCTACGAGCGTAAGGGCATTCTGCTGCTCGGAGACATGGGATTCTGTTGCTCAGACACGCTGCCGACGACCCGAGATTCTGCTGCTAGTGACAGGACCTGCTGTTGGCCGGGACGAGCTACCGACGACAGAGGACACGATGCTGACGTCGCACAGAAGGCAACGCTGATGTACAAGCAGAACTAATGACAGTAAAGTACTATCTGCCATTCTATTCTGCTTTCTATTCCTAACACACAACTGGGGGGCATAACCAGTCTTGACTCAGGAACACACAAGCTTATAACAGTGGCGACGCATGTGATCACCTCAGACACAAGGATATAACACGATGTAACCATGACTGCGTCACAACCTAGTCTACTTAAATCTGAGGAAAATCCTTGTGAATGGACGAACTATTGGCGTGGCCATAGAAGGTACAAACAGACACACGCATACGAACATTCGAACTCAGACCCCGTGGTGGGAAACATGTGGGGCGTGGTAACCAAATCCCCGCGAGCGGCGACGCCCACCCTTCGCCCACAAAATGGTCTCAGCAGTAGGTAAGGTGTGAAATGGAAACCAATTTTGCTACGTCTAGCTCATTCTTCGCCCAGTGACTGTTTTCAAGTGGCTAGACAAGACAAAAAAATGCTGGAAGTGGGCTTTGGAGCATTAGCTGTTGAAGCTAAACCGTTTTTTAGCGAAAGCCATACACAACGTGATCTTTGCCTAAAAACTGCGTTAGGTCTCAGATTATACATAGGAAAAAGCACCATGAAACCCCACATAATGAGTCATAACAGTCTAACTGACATTCGTGAGTAGGACCAAGATAACCCATCAGTTGGCAAGCTTCCAAGTCACTATTCCTAGCTCGCCATGAAACTTTCGAAATGCACTTGATTGTTGGCAATGAGCAGCGGAGCGGTGAATCCTAGGCTGATAATCCTAATCATATTTTCTCTCTTTCATAACGCAATGACTTCTCTGAGTCAGATTGGCAGGCGATAAATTCGATAAATTCGCCTCGGGCCATTTCATTTATCTAGAAAAGGGGTAAAAAGTTACATACTGGCAAGTATGTTCATCATTACGGGCAAATTAGTCATGGGAATAGGGTAGAGGGTAGGTTTGATAGTACTCGGCTGGTTGCGAGACGATGGGGATTTTTTGATTCAGGACAGGGGCGAGAGTACAAGGGGGAGAAAGCGAGGAAAGATGCAGGCAGTTATGTGGCTGTTGGCCAAACCAAGCTAGAGGCTTGCAGGAGGTTCTTTTGCGCGCACAAAACTGGCTTCCTCAACCCGATCGTGGTTGCTTTTGCTGTTGCTAGAAAACGTTGACTCAAAGACTTTGGGTAGTTTGGTGGGACCTTAGAAATTACCTGCAAGGCTCGTTGGGATCCACATGATGTCTGGAATGAACCATGTGGGCAAGGATGGCTCCATTCATGCTTCTGATTTCGCCTTTGCTCAACTATGCCGGGAGGTGCTCCTGTATTCTTGTGGATAAGCGCCGACTCGTGCAACCGATATAACTTGCTCCACATGATAAAGCGAATGAGCAAATGCACATATAAGTGGTCTAAGCTGGCAGCCTATCCTTACCTTCGCCATGCAAGACTGAGTTGATTGAGAATAACACCCGAACTTTCGCTGCTGGGAAGGTTCGTGATACGGCTTGGTTGAGGCGTTTACTAAGGAGTTTGCTTGCTGCGATCAGTTGATCAATTTACAGATAAAAGTCAACGTACGCCTTTTGGGAAGCAGTAGCAAAGTATAAGATGTGATGGCAGGACCGAAAGGTATATCGGTCTGTCGTAACTTAGCCTCCAAGAGCCTCACAGATCTGGGGAAAGAGGCATAATGAATGTTCTATGCATACGAAGTACTTCGCCCGATACCATATACTTACAATATTTATCAGTCCTTTCGCTCATTGCTGGGCATCGTAGTTAATGCAATGATTGCCTGTTTATTGCTAATGGTCGTGATTTCATTAGTGGTGCTGATGTTTAACGTCCGAGTTACCCGACCATTTTGTGCGTCTTTAACAGGACTGCTGGTTGATCGCACTCTGTTTTAAGCCTAGGTATTTTGCCCGAGCAAAATCATAGCAGATCATATAAAGGCGGATAGAAAACCCCGAATTAGACGTAAATATGCGAGTTTATTTTCCTGACCTTTCGGATTCCGTCAAGAATCCTTAAACATAGGTAATGGTAGCATAGTCTAAGTCATGCGCAGATAGGGTTGAAACATGCACAAATTGCGCAGTATTTATAGTTCATATTGGCCATCCGCGTGCGTACGATAAGTATCCACTCCAGTAGCCACCGCTTGTCTTCTTTTACTCAACCCCAAAATAAACAGTCTCCGGCTCATGCGATTTTCACCTTTTGCGGGAATTTCGATCTCGTTCCGTCACAGGGTCCTGTCAAATGAGCTGCGATCTGGGATCCAACGCCATTTCTCCTCACTCCTGCCGCATGTTCGGCTATTCGCGTTCGATGTGGTTTACCAGTTTCCTTGACGTAGTTGCTTTGTCCGTACCAATTTTGATAAGGGACTTCACACAGTTTTTGCTGTGGCAGCGCGTCCTTCGGTTGTATAACATGGGGCCTGATGGTTGCCTTCCATCTGTGTGCATCTGCATCTCCAAGTGGTGTGACAAAGCGGCTGACAGGTTCCGAAACATTCTTCACGTAGGAGAACGCTCGCCAAAACTCAAAGCCCGTTGAATTTTGCACCCCTTCGCGTTTACCATGCACAGGTTGAAGAATTTGCGCAGGTTACCTGTCGGTTTAGGCACTTGTTGAGATATTGTAATCCAGCAAGCATGACTTCGGCAATTCGCTTCAAAACGCCGATAAATCAACCGTAGTCAACTGTGGTTGAGCCGATTTAATATTTGTTGTTAAGATCAATACTTGCATCGAATTAATAGCCTGCCTAAGTAATTTAGTTTTCAGGCCACCTCAATCTTTTCGGCAGATGAGGCCACTAGTAAGGCCACCAGTGCCCGGTGTCAAGACAGAAGCATAAGGACCGGGGGTAGGATCGGACGTTTTTGAAATCAAAATTAGTCCTGATTCTAACAAAATACCTGGACTAGAGCATGCATCACAGTGGAATTGACTGTATTGTGCCTTGGAAAACACACTGTCTCCACGGTGTAGTTGCTGTGCGTAATCTGCAGTTCATCCAAGTGCCAGGCCATCTTATCACTAGAATCGCAGCGGGCAGCAGACATATTCAAAAATTTGTATTTACCTAGCTCAGTGGTCGCTTACCTGACGGTTTCTTCCGACACGTTAGTCGAAGCCTCAACCTGGAGAGTAGGGATCCGTGCTTCCTACAGCCATCGGCGTCAGAGATCACCGTTTTCACCAGCACGTCGTGGTGGGCTCGACTCCGGTCGAGAAAGTAGTGCAGCGATTGGTGGTGCATTCATATTGTGTTCTTCCGTGTCGTAGGGCAGATTATGTTGTGAGGAAGAGGAGAAGGAGGATTTGACGTTCTGTGCTTGTTCTCAAAAGGAGTAGACCGTTACCTTTGTAGTCGCGAGTTCTGTGGGGGCTCAAAACACCCTTACAGACAGAATTATCTGTCCCGATACGACCTTGGAGTCACCAAAAACGACCAGCCTCTCCATCTTCAGCACACTCGCCAGGAGGATATGCAGGTCTTCTTTGAATATTTTCACGCCTCGTCTAAGTGGGTCATATGAGGAGGACGCAAACGACGAGGAAGTATGTGAATTTGGATCCAGAAAGGATACACGGAGTTCAAGAGACGGTCGTTGCTGCCTTGCACCATGTAGGGCGTTTTCCAATGAAGCCCTTGGGGCTGGAAAAAACAATGCTAGCCTCACATCGTTCTTCCCTTTGGTGGCCATTCGAGAAGTACGGGCAAATGGTACTCACATCATCCACTAGATCCTGTTCGGAAAATTTGGTGTTTCGGAGAATGGTGATGCTCACCACGTTGCATGTCAGTTCTCAAGCGATCAGTATCCTCGTTCTTTGTGGTACGCTGTTTCATTGATTGTCAAAAAGAGAACAGAGATTTCAGGCTACCATGGGTAACAAAGTCGCTATGACGGCATGCGGGGATAGGATAGGAACGAGGAATGTTGGTTTCTTATTTGATTATTGTGTCCGTGAGTTGTTCCTCTGCAAGCCATGGATAGCATGCGGATGCCGTAATTCGTGCATTTTAAGGCACCTTTTCTAGCCCCGTCTTTTGCGGTGGGATAGGCATTGCTACCCTTAAATTGGACTGCTTAGACAGGCCTTATGGCTGCCCAAATCCATTATGAGTCAAGGTTTTGGTTCTTGGAAGAGCAAACCGAGTACTCAAGGCGGCGTGGGGGATGGCATATTGCAGTCTCCGAAGGACTATTGAAATTAGGACTGGGAAGGGGACCACAATAGCTGAGTTCAACGGACACACAGACCACTGGATACCCTCATCTGGCTTAGCCTGCCGGTTAAGGTAGTTATCGTAGTGTGGGTAATAGGCGGAGACTAGTTTCCGAAAGCCGCCAATGACATTTGAGTGACAGTTAAGGATCGAAAATAACAGTCGTCACCTGAACGGGGCAACTAGTACGACCTATTACACCGGCAGAGATTACCACCTAACGGAACATATTTACACCTTTCATGTGCGGTAATATATGGGGACAGTAACACCCTACCCCCCCCCCCCCGCCAAAAAAATTAAGATAGTTATTATTTTGCCGACAACACAGACCAACATCACGAAGCTTTTCGGCCTATGTGGGC
>JAYGXS010000960.1:0-17390 GCA_036362985.1 Ligula intestinalis
TTGCACGGTCTGACATTACCTTAGACTTGCCCAGTCGTGCCCAACTTCCACAAGGCGTGGGGGGCTACGCGTTCGAGTTCACGGTTTGCGGGCCTTTCCTTGGCACTTTACTGCATATATGAGGGGAGGGGTCTTTCTGTCGCCGACCCCCATTTTGACACATTTCCACAGAGGACCGTCCACGCGCTCAAAATTACGGTTTTTCTAACCTTACTCACCTTCACTACTATCCTACCAAACCGCTCCTTAGCCCTGGAAGTGCTTCCTTCGGTTTGCCTTTCTCAACTTTCCACCGCGCCCGCTACTTAATTCATAGCTGCATACTTCTTTTGGACCTACCTTATCGTGCCTCACTACGATTAAGAGTTGACCACGCGTTCAAGCTTTGTGTTTATGACCTAACCTCTTGCGGCAACCGACTTTTCCGGCCTTCAGTAGATATCGCATCAACCGCAATCTTATCCGGAGGTGTAGCTTTACGGTTATCTTCCTCGCTTGATATTGGCCCAGCTAATTGCTTCATAGTGGTGGACTACATTTTGGCCCACCCTTTACATGCCGCACTTCGACGGAGGGGCTCCAACGCGTTCAAACCTGCAGTTTGCGTCTAGGTTTAGACGTCAACCTCCAAACCGTAACTTACGTTACCCAACGTGCCAATATTACCCTTCCGCCATGTCCGTGTACTTGCACATCAAACCGCCTCCAAGCTACGGCAAATTTTTTCCGGTCCCTTACCTTGGCAGTTGGTTGTCTCACAGAGTTTACACTCAGTTAAATCCTTAACTGGCTTTATACCGCACTTTCTTCTCCTGGTCGTACGAATTAAGTTTACGTACGGCGCATGTTGCTTGCAAGCCTCGCACTAGAGCACAGACATCGAATCCTGTAGATCCTTCTCCAGCCTTTCACTCTTACCTACTGTGCAGGCTTAAGGCCTGCCAGTTCACTATCCTTTTGCTATTTGCATAGGTTACCTTTCCCGCTTAATTTACCGCCAGCTACTTGCTTCATAGCGGGAGGCTACCGTGGACCCACCTTACCATGCCCCATTTCGATGAAGGGACTTGCGCGCGTTCAAAGTCGCTGGTTGCGACCTCGTTTAGACATCCACCTTTAAACCACACTTCCCTTTTGCCCACCCTACCTTGATTACCCATCCGCATTGTCGGTTTTCTGTTCACATTAAACCGCATGGAAGCCAAGGCAAAGGTTTTTCGTTCCCTTGCCTTGCGGTTCGTTTCCTCACGAAATTTGCCGCGAGTTACAGCTTTCGTAAACGTTCGACCGCGCCTCCTTCTCCTGATCGTTTGCCTTACGGTTACGTACGGCCCAATCCACCCTGCGACTTGACCTTGCGAATCTTCCCCTATCACCAACAATTTCGCATTGCAGGTACTGCCAGTTTCATCGGAAACCTGAACTGGATTTGGTATTATTACAGCTAAAGGTTCGGAGGGCATCGGATAAAGGTGATTTCCTGGCTGTAGGCTCGAACGTATTTGTTCTGCTTCAGCATCATCGCTACACCGGCTGATCTAGATAACGTGGAATACCGAAGTCACCCCGGCTGCCTGGTTGCCGTCCATTTCGTCCTTCGTGCCGACGCGTGGTGCCATGGGCTTATGGTCACATTACCGTGGTCTCAGCCTCATAAATACGGCCGCCGAGGTGTTCGCGATCATCCTTCTCCCTAGATTTACGACTGAGCACGACGTTCGCATTCGTCCTGCCCACAATTGCTGCAGTTAACGAAGCGAATATGGTGACCGCATTTTTTCTCCGCGCCTCGTTCTAGGGCACAGGCATCACGTCCAGCGGAACCATCCCCAGCCTGCGCTCTTTCATGCCGTGTAGAATTAAGCCCTTTGACTTTACTATCCTTTGACTATTCAAAAACATTTTTCAATACACAGTTCAAAGTCGGCGTTTTCCTTTCTTCCTGCTTGTCGTCTGTCCCATTTACGTGTGGCTAGGTCCTTGACAATCCTCTATCTGTTTGGTATTACATTAAATGTACGGTCAAGTAGTCCTACCTTTTCCTGCTTCCTGTTGCAGCAATGAGCCTCATCATTTTTCGTCCTCCTCCGGGAACATCCGCTTCCGTTTTACCATACGCCTCCCGATAGGTTCTTCGGCTTTACCGTACACTATGCCACTTATTAGTTTCTTCCTACTTGTCACCTTTTCTGCAAAAAAATAATTCACGTACATTTACTTGCCTTCGCCTTCCGTTGGACTTGGCAGTCCCATTCTTGTCCTGCCGTCACTGCCCGCGGTTAATCGGCTACTAATGGCTACCGGAGAAGCACATCTTCGGGGTTTCGGCTCTGCAGCATTAAACGTGACCATCATTTACGAGTTACTTACCTTGGTTACTGCTGTCTAGGTCCACTTCAGTTCCCCCAATGAGTTCACATTCACCATGGGAGGCTTCTGCCTTCTAAGCCTGTAGACCGATACTTGCCACATTTTGTCCTTCCGCCGGCATTGTCCAAGCCTCTTTTCGTTCTAAAAATTTGTGTTAATTTTCTCCTACTAATGGACTTACGTGGACGGTTAGATGGGCCTGAGATTCCGCTATCTTCCTCCTCAGTGCTGTCACCGGCTTCCTCCGGCCGCAACAGACTGCAGCTCATGGCATCTAGGTTGTTATTTACCAAACGTCTCCGAGTGTTCTGGCTGGCTTCTGTAGGTTGGTTGTTAAGTGCCGAAGAGGAATTCCTTTACCTTGGGACATTTTTACGGGACACAGTTCAGCAATGTGTCCGCAGAAGATATCCCAGGCTTCAGGTATGGCGTTCTTCCGAAACTTAAACCACATGCGGTATTGGATTTCCTCCACGTAGGCCCACACTGACCGCCCTGGGATAGGTTCATATTGCCGTAGTCCCCATTTGAGGTGACTCTAAAATGCCTCCACAGCCTGTGTGTGGATACCCGTGTACCTATTCACGAATCCTAACGTAAGGTTCACCGAATCGTCGGTGTACCCTATGGTTTCGAGGTTGCAGTAGCTGCTCCAGCAACCTGTTGCAATTGCGCTACCCGGTTTTACTCGCCTCCTTATTATGAAACACAAGCTCTGCTCCGAGTGGTTACTTAAATGCTCACAGACTGCCCTCTTCTTCACCCTATCGTACATTCCCAGGACCCACAATTGCCTTATGGTCCTGCCACGATTAAACTTCCTGCGGGCGATCATAGACTCACCTATGTCCACCTTCACACCCGGTCCGTATACGGTGGAATCCACCCAATTTAGGGTGTTCGAACACACATTTCGCAATATAGCGAAACAACTTACAGCCGCTTCGTTGGCTAATCCGCAAACGGCCGCAGCTTCCTGCACAGTTTTCCCAACAACGAATGCCAGGCTCATGTTTGCCGACTTCCGCAATGTTAACCGGCTGCCAAAAAATGGAATTGGACTGCACTGACTTCTTCCTGTGGCACTTCACGCACCAGAAGACGTATCCATCACCATTCTGGGTGAGGATTTGTTGGGCCATCCTACCGCCGCACGCGCACCGTCGGTCCGTGGGCAGAAGACCTTTGCCTTGGAGGTTAGCCACCAGTCCTGGCGAATAAAGCGAGAAAACCAGCTAATCGTATGGTGTGGTTGAATTCAATCGCTTGGACCTTGGTGATCTGAGGTCCGGGCTACAGAATAAACAGATTGTTATACATACAATTATTCCCGCTGTTGCTCTTCCCCAAAAGCTTCCCGTACACCGATATCAGCTTACCTCAGATGATGCGTATAGGGCATACAAGGCTGCGGCTCGGCGTGGCTACGGATGACCATATCCGTCCCTAGTTTGGCATCCGACGTCTCCTTCGGTATGGTAGTAGTTTCTGCATCTGCAACAGTGCCACTGTAATAGCAAGAGGATTCGCAATAATTAAATGCAGATGGTCACCGGTTCGCTGAACGGCATGCTCGCCAGAACTTTTCCCCCTTTTCCATAAAATTCAACACAATAATTCACACAGTCTAATATCAAGTTCTTTTTGCTTTGAGCCACACTTAACACATGGCCTGTTGGTTCTTACCTTTGCATTCCGAAAATGTCCATCGGGCTGCCGATTGAAGGCATACTTTTGGCTACAATGAAGGCTTCTGTCGGCTACCGGAATCCTTAGCCATTTCCCATTGGTTGCTAGATCAGGCGACCCGATCTTATGTGACCTTGAAACTAAATATTCAGTTTCCGCCATATTTCAGGCCAAGTACCTTCTTCCACTACATTTCCTTGTTTTTTCGCTTCTTTTTTAATATTTTCCGCGCATTTAAACAATCGTCAGCCCAACTTTAAGTTCAAGAAAACAAATTTGAGTGGATATATAAAATTTCTTCATTATTTGCCCTATTTAGCTTCTGTTTTGCTCCCTGATGTGCCCCACCCATACTATCCCCTATAACCACTCTCCCGTCTTATATTTGGGCTCGCTTCGTGCGCACTTGGAGGGCCCCATGACGAATTCCCTCCAATCGAAGTCAGATTATAAATTGTGCTTGCAATATTTGCATCTATGGAAACTTACCTGTACATGAATCTACTGTGATCATAAAATTCATGACGCAGAAATGAAGATAAGGTCATAGAATACAGCAGTTCCCTGCAAGTCTTCGTGTGTTATTATGCACCTACAGTATGGTAGGCTGTTTTAGCCCTATAAATATTTCCGATCGCTAGCCGCAGGGAAAGAAGATTTTAGTGGGATTAGTTAATAATGAGATACGTAATAATAATATGTTTATTATGCCAGTTTACAGGCAATTGTAAAGAGTTGGTAATGCACCTCTTGGGCGCCTTCCAACACCTCGAAGACCGGAAAAAACCTAAAACAAACTCCTTATGTTGCAGCCAGTATTGGTTTTGTTTCAGGTTTTTGTTTCGTCAATACTGGGCGAGATTAGGAGTTTGTTTCAAGTGAAAAAAAACCTGCCTTCAAAGGTATGATACAAACGTAATAAATGTACAGGTGTAAGCTGAGTTGACTCATCAGCAGGAGAACTGTTTCATATCGTTTAAAAACATTAGTTCCAGACGGAGAGGGTTGGCACAAGAACACAGTTTTCTCAGTCTTCCTTCAATGGTTGTCGGCAAAAGTTGCGAGCTATCGGCTGAAAGGTTAGCAGACTGCGGGCTGCTGCTTCAGCCGCATTATCTTCAGCAGTGAAGCCTGGCGGGGTTCAAAGTCCACGAATGCCATCAGAGTGAAAGAGAGATTCCACCGAGTCAGCACCCAAAATTCGTGAAAGTTGCCCTGAATGTAGAAAACTAGTTATAGCTCTCTTAAACATAGGGTAGTTTTGCTGGGTTTTAATACTTTTGGGCAGCTTATTCCAGATTGATATGGCATTTACTGAAAAGAATTGCCGGTACTTAACTGTACGTGCCATAGGAAGAAATAAAAATACGTCTCGATGACTGGCGCGTCGAGAGTGCTCAAGCTGCCTTATTGTACTAAGAGGATTAAAGGTTTGACCATTCAAAAGTTTAAACAGTAAAAATAGACCCTTCTGCAATCGACGAAGCCATAGGGGATCCAGCTTTATAAGTTCGCACCTTTGTTGGTAGGTTAAGTTACGGTGTTCTGTAGTGAAAACTCTTCTAGTGAAGAAGTGCTGCACCGATTCTATTTTCTTCCGTTCACTAGTGCGCAGAAGACTGAACAGAGGCGAGCAGTATTCAAGACTAGGTCTCACGTACATATTATAAAGGCTAGTTCTAACATTGATAGTCTTTAAATTTCTAAGGATAAATCCGGTGGTTCGGCGTGCTTTCGAGACTATCAGGGCACAGTGCTCTGACAAATTGAGACTATTAGAGTAGGATATGCCCAAATCCTTGATAACAGCTGGAACATTTAGTTCGTGGCCGTCAATGCTTAATTCCGGTTGATGATCGTCGCCAACAACCATAACGGAACATTTGTGCCATGAAAGGGTGAGGCGCCATGTGCAACACCACTGGGCGAAGGCCTGAAGATCCTTTTTTATCAGCTCGAGCACGATGTTGCGATCTGCTGGTTTATATCGATAAGCGACTTTTAAATCATCAGCGTACATGAAGGGTCTGCCATACTGAAAACAATCTGAAACGTCGTTGACAAACCAGGCAAAATAGGAGCAGACCCAGTACACTACCCTGTATAACTCCACTCCTCACATGCGTGGGGTTGGAGATAACATTGGAAATTTTTACTCGTTGTGTGCGAGCATCCAAATAGGAAGATATGAAGTTCAGAGGCTTGCTACCTATGCCGAAGGAGGCCAGTTTCAGAAGGAGGAGGTTATGATCGACCCGATCAAAGGCCTTAGTAAAATCAAAATAGACGCTATAAGTGGCAAAACCGCTGTCTCTAGATTGCAGCACATAATCAAAGAAAGAGAGCTGGCAGGTGTCACAAGATCGTTTCTCGAGAAAGCCATGTTGAGCTGTACTGAGCAGGTTGTTCTCTGTCAAGTGACGCATCATCTTTTCTTTGATTAAGGTCTCCAAGATCTTCGATGCTGCGGGAAGTGTATTTATTGGCCTAAAGTTGTCGAATGATGTCGATCGGCCATGCTTGCGAATAGGCATTATGTGCGATTCCTTCCACAACGAAGGAAAGGTTTCGCTCTCAAGAGCAAGATTAAATACCTTACAAAGAATAGACGGAAAGATATCATTCGCTTCAGCTTTTAGAAGGCTAACTGGGACGCCATCTGGTCCTGGACTATAGGATTGACGATAACGACGAATGGCTACAGTCACATCCCAGACGGTAAAACTTATGGTTTCGAGTATGGCACCCGTCCAAGCCTGGATAACCGGAGGTGCAGCGAACGAGCTTTCACTAAACGTTTTGGATAGGAACGCATTGAAGCTATCGGCGGTCAGCTTAGCGTCAGCTATGGGGTTTCCTAAAGCATCTCTAAGTATGGGGTGCTGCGTTTTCATCTGCGCTTTTACTGTACGCGAAAAGAGTTTCGCAACATTAAGGGAAGAGTTTTCAGCGAAGTGAGCCTCATCGGCTATCTGTTTTTCTTCGGAGAGCTTCTTAGCCTGCTCAAAGATCAGTGTGATCAAGGGCAGAACGGAAGTGTCGTTCAGCCGATGCAGATACCAGCACCTTACAGGAACATGAGCATCACATTTGTATTTTTCAATAAGCATCAGACAGAAAGGACCGGCTTCGTGGAAGGTCTTGTTATTTTAAATGCCGTTTACAACTTTGACGATCTCATTCACAACCACATCTCTAAATCCTACGAGGACTTTATAATTTAGCTGACCTTGATATGATTACATATTTTTCAATAGGGTATAGGAATGCTAAGACGTTTGTGTATTTGCATTTCTATTTATCTTGTAAGCTTAAAAGGCAATCAAAATTTGTAGTATCATTATTTTCCTGAGGTGAAATAAAGCGCATCATATCAATCCGGAGGGTTTGTGATGGGCAACGATGTGAAGTCAAGATTAGACAATGCTAACAGAACAGGATCACTGCAGTTCAGTGGTTTAAAATTAACAAAGGTAATTTTTTAAGTTAAAATGTATTAAATTTAGGTACCCGATGAAATTAAGAAGATCGCTAGTTTACGCGTCGTGGATCTCTCCTCTAACAAAATTCGAACTGTTGATGCGTGGATCGGCCTACTACAGCATATCAAACTTCTTAATTTTAATGAAAATCGACTGAGTATGTTCTAGTTTTTTACAATATTATTAAACTGACAAATGCCACATTTAATTATATATTTGGTAGCCTTCAACTCACGACTTCTGCGCCATAGTGGCGTACGTTAGTACGATAATTTACCCTTACTAGCCTTACTAGGAATGAAAAAGCACGGAAGGCATAATGTGGCCGTCTTCGTTTTCTTTGCTTATCAAACTACACTTCTCGGTCTTACATACTTTCTGAAATTATTGTTAACCATTTTCTTGCTGCGTAAACATGTGCATTCATCTGGCACTGGCAGACGTATTGGGTTATTTACGGACGCGCTTAGCGTTAGCTCAATGATCGCCCTCCCCAAATGAAAGAGAAGTGCTGCATTTGTTGTAATAAATAAGATTAAACAAAAATAATGATGTCAAGGGTGTTGTATGCACGTATCGAAAATGTGTATTTCATGTATAAACAGTGCAAAAGTCAGCAATAGAAGCTTAATGCATGTAAAATCGTAGGAAACAGTGGAAGCCTCCGTATTAGACGCGAATCTCGATTGTGCATGAAAGTCTAAAGGAAACCGTAAAGAAGCATCCAGTTCGCAGAAAGCACACACTGTCCCAATATTTCCGCTTTGGCTTGTTGTGCAGTCTTATCTATGCAACAGAAAAGTAGGCTTGGTTAGTCACTTGCGAATTCATCGCACAGACGCTAGAGAACCACTAGCAGGAGCACCAAAATACACCTGTCACATTCGCTGACCGCACCACCAAACGGTACTACTCGACTATTTTCGCATTCACAAAGACTGGTGAAATACCGCCGTTCAAAAGACATAACTATTTACCTTAAGAGCGTCTACATTGCATACGAACCCGACCCACATCATTAACGGAATTGGCACCTCTAGCGTCAATGGGAACCTTGTTATTTGGTTCCCTCTCCATCTGGCTCCTATGGCACTAACGTGAGGCGTTGTGTTGTAAGCCAGGTTGCATGTGGCATGCGTAAAGGAGACTCTTAATTTTGCCAACGAAATTTCCACATTAGTTGACTGGCACCTGGGCGAGAAAAGAGTGAGTTCGACTCTCAGCACTTCTTGTTTATCTCATAAATCCCAAGCGCTTGAATTTTTTACGGTGCCTTAAAAGTCCAAGCCGGGAAGGCTGCTAACTGACGGGCTACCTCGGTGCTTTTATCAGTATAGCGAGTCAGGCAGCAAAGGCTACTTCCTAATGTAGCTTCTATGGCATTCCCTCTCGGCTAGTAGTCGATCTGCCCCTTCATTTTGTGTAAAATCCTGGTTTGTTGTGTGCAGAGCAGGCATGTGTGGCATCTGGTCTCTTTGGCTGCATCCCGACAGTTGTCGTGATTAAAGAGGAAGTGCGATAAATGCAGCACAAATCTACTGTCATTGTAAACCTATTTATGCACAGGTCATCGTCCCTGTGTTCACCGTGCTGTGAGGCTCGTGGTGTTTTGGGAATGGATAATAACGTGGCGTTAAACACCTACCATGGACGCTTTAGATCCAACTCACATCCTTCGACCCTATTTGTCGTCTTTATTTCGCGATGCTTTATCTCATGTCACTTTTACTTTAAATCACAAGTCTGGGGTGGTTGGCTATTTCTGCCACCATAAATGTTTGTACCTACCCAATAAGCAAGCTTATTCTGCACACTACCATACCATCCCTCTCCTTAGGTTATCTACCCGTGGAAGTGACCCGACTGACAAAGCTGGAGACACTGCTGGTGTCAAAAAATATTTTAAAGTCCCTTACGCCACCATCTTCGCCTGCGAACTTTGCCGCGCTCATCAATCTGCGCACCGTTGATCTCTCCTACAACTGCCTCACCGACTTCCCCGTAGATTTGTGCACCTCAGCCATTCCCCTGGATCACCTAAATCTGTCAAACAATCAAATAAGCGTCATTCCCACTTGCGTGGAAGCACTTCAGGTTCGATTGTTTTTGTTGAATTTGTTAGTTAAAACCTATTTTGTTTAATTGTGTTTGCAGTTCCCCAACCTATTATTCTGTATAAATTTCATACATTAACATAAAACTCGAGTGTTTTATGGACGGTACATCTATATTCGAAAAAATAAACGAATTGCCATGGGGATGGTCTGGTCTCTCGGTCATTTTTATTTCCTCTGTCTATGCTCCCCTTCTAGCGTAAATACACGCACCACGTCCTTTAGTTCAGATGAGCCAATTTTAAGTGGTAAATTACCAACTTGTACGCTTTCAGCTCTCCTAACATTTTTTCTGTAGTGCTCTCTTTGACACCGCGCCTCAACAGTTACGAGTACTGATATAACTGGTTTCAAAAGTAAGCTGGTGTGGTGGATGTGTAATGTTGTCATTTAGTGGACTATTATTCCCGGTATCTTCTCTAGGCCCGGCTTAACCACATTACAGTGACCACGTTTATGATACGTATATTTGAACAGGAACTCCGGGTGAAAACTTCGGGGATGGATTCCTCTAAGTTGGGCAGACCATCCGATTAATACAGCTTAAAACTTCCGCTGGTTGTGCCTAAATGCTTTTTTTCTGACGAGCTTCGAAGCTATTTGAGCTGCAACTGTACGGACGGCTGCTCTCCGCAATCGGTACTATCCGCCGAATCTGCGTGCTTTCTGTATGTGTTTCTCCAGCTGTCACTAGGCGTATCATACTTTGCGAAAACGATCGGCGAGACGACTTTCGTGAAATTTAACATTCCTTTACGAGATGAAACTGACTCCGTTCTACATCTGGCAGTGAACGAGGACCCCAACGTGCAATTAAATCTTTTAAGTTGCCTGCTAGCAGAAATAATTACGTAAATGAGACTACAGTGCTCATAGCCCTGCATAATAATCTTAGAACAGTTGTTATGCTAACTTTCCACCTGTAGGCAGAACCGCTGCTGGATTTGCATTCGTTTTCCCTAGGCTTGTTTGTGGTCTTAGCGCCGCGTCACCCACTAAGCCCAATGTATTTCCACGTCGTTTTGCATTCGCTACTTACAAATATTGCTAATCCATGTAATCATGGGCTGCATTTTAAATGTTCATTAGGTTTCATAACTATCTCGCATGCGTGCCCTTTCTCAAAATATTAATATCAAAGGAAATAAACATTTAGGCAGGCCTATATGCAGACAGTTCTCAGACATTTAATGCATTTACTTAGAAGGTACTGTGATTTCTGTTATGAGTAAGAACTCAATTGACTTTGGTGACCTTGACTAAGAGGACCCTCATTGCGTGCGTCTGATGAAAATTATCCTGAAGGATATTACGGGCTGCACATCTTCACCAACAGCTTGGAAGCTATGATGAGAAATATCAACTCACCCCCTACCTGTCGAAACAGTATACGTACGTGTGAGTGTTGGTCCTCCCCGGGTACACAGTTCATGTTACTGCGGGTGGAGTACGAAAACAAAAATTCTCAAAAATGGGTAAACCATGCCGTTCCGCTATCCTCTGTGGTATGTGGTACATGGAGTGTTTTACGAAGGGGCTAGGACAACGAACCCTTAACTCTGATTAAAAGGTGGCGGGTTCAAATCTCGGGTGGGGCACCACTTGGAGTTCGTTGCAACTGACAGATGATGGCCAATGAGCCAGAAATGGCCACTCTAGTCTCCTTTGTCTTAACTGACAATGTTGTCTGCCAATACAAGCGAACAAACGAGTCCCAGCAATCGCATCTTCTTCATACTACCTGTTATTAACTGCTGTACGGCTGCTGGCAGGGTCCAAGAATGAGACACAGTGCAGAGCAGGATGAGTGAGTTCCGTTAGAGGTCAGTGGATGTTAATCAACGCGTGTCTGTTGCCTTTGCAGAATAGGACTTATAACCATGGAAGCACGTTTTGAAAGAAAATGCGTTTGAGGGTCGGTCCACGCTCGTTCGAACCAGCCGGCTTTAGTGCCTTGTGATCATACGCTCTGAATTCAGCCCTTGGCTTAACCGATCACGCGCCAAACCTCCAGGCCCTCACGCTCTCGTGCTAGAACAAACACTCACTTAACGCACCGCTGATCAGCCGTACATGCAAACAGCCCTTTCGTGTGTAACGATTATGTCGCTAGTTGATTTATACGGAACAGTCTAGTGCGTGTGTGTGTGTGGTTACAGTAGATTGTTTATCTTTGACCGCAACAAACCCCCCAACTTATCTTGCTAATATCCGCTGTGCTTAGTACGACTAGCTATTTGCTCACTCTCTCCGGGAAACAGCCCCGTCCGTGAGCGGTGGGTACCTGCTCGTAGTCCAGCTTAAAATAAAAATCATTGATGCTGGTACACTGACTACTGCGTCGTGCAGCAGCGCAGACAGCGCGCCGCTATCACACCTTCCTCTCTCAAGTAAAAAAAAACAGTAACACCCGGAACTCCTCAAACTATGCAGTGTTCGTAGCTTTTTGTAGCCATTGGTCTTGTAACGGTAGCATCTGACGTGTGTCACCTCCGACTTACGCCCTGTTGAAATCCCCAAGGAAAAATACAATGAGAAGGGAATATTTCTGGAATCTACCCGGAGGGGTTTTTTTTTTATAAACCCCACGGTTGCTGTCTCGGGCGGCAGTCTCCGCTGGTTGATCTCCAGCGTGCTCTTTGTCCCACCTCGGGGGCAAGCCCCGGCGCATTGAGAGCGGGCTAGCGTGCCCTCGCTATCCGCGTGTGTGATGCGACTCTACCTGTCTTCAAGGGACAGTGATTTATAAGAGATTGTCTGCGCGTTCTCTTGTGGCCTGATTGGCGCATTGGGATAACTGCAACCAGTAGGCGCGTGAGCAACCGCGTGCACCTGTGCCCTCTCCAGAGGTAAAGGTAATCTTTTGTGGACAGTTATCGCCTGTATCCGGTCAGAGCTAACAAACAAAGACAATTGGCTAGGCTCGACGCCTCAGGATAGCCTCCAAATGTTGCTAGTATTTGGTCCGGCTAATATCCTAACAATTGGCTTCTTTGTACTTATTCTCTTTCGTTTTCCTTTATCCGCTGCCTAGGCTATCGAATTGAATTTGAACGAAAATAAAGTAGACACAATTGCCGAGTCGTTGGCTCGTTGTCCGCGCCTCAAAGTTCTTCGACTGGCACACAATGCCCTCACCCTACAGGCCTTCCCGATGATCATCCTCGAGAACTCCACAGTCTCCCTCATTGCCCTAGAAGGCAACCCCTTACAGATGAAGGCACTCCAAGAACTTCCTGCCTATGCTAAGGTAGGCACCATTTGCCACATACATTGGTCCTCTTCATGTGCTGACAGCGCATGGTATAGTTTTGCTAACAAGAAAAGCTGGGTTTCATCCGGAGGTTCTAAACGTTGACGCCTGCTGACATGGCGTCATCAGAATCGCCCAAAATAGGTTGCAAGTAGGCTGCTTTGATTCTTCATTTACCGTTAGAGGATACTTCCAGTTAAAGTTCCCTAGAGCAGTATTGCTACCGGAAAGACAGCGCTTACTTATTGCCATGGCCATAGGTTACACGGCACGTCCACAGATGAAGGATAGCAAGGTGACTTTCACCGTGGATGGGATGTTGCGTCTGATGAGTAAACAGTGGCGGGCCTCGTAGCAGAGACGTGGAAAGAGACCCACCCGGCATATCTGTTACCTATAGAGGTTTATAAGTAATGTGCAGATTTTGCCGTCATAAGGGTGTCGCAAGCACCTAAATAGCCCTAGACTGGTGTGTCGGTGTTCGGATGTCCGCTACCTGAATGCGGGTGTTTTAGGAACCAATTTTATGCATTCGCCGTGGGAATTCATAGACGATCATAACAGTTAACACCACTATGCGAAGCCGAGATCGATGGCTTACCGCCTCCCACCTGTGTCCACATGGCGGAGCGAGCCCTTCGTCGACTACTCCTGGCAGCAGCAAGTCACCACATCCCTAACGGCCGCATTCCCTTTCTTCGTCCTAACTATCCGCCCGAAGCCTCCCGCCTGGAACGAGAGAGAGACGAAATACGAGCGCGTGATGCCAGTGACCCGCGCGTTGGCGAACTGAATGGCTTAATCACTAAGACTATCAACGATGGCAAACGCCAACGCTGGCATGAACTAGTTTCAGATTGTAATTTCAGCGGCAACTCAGCTGCCACTTGGAAGCTTTTACGCAACCTGACCAAACCCCGGGCTGATACATCAAACCAGTCTATTAGCTTTGGGGACGGTAAGTTCATTTCCAACAACGGTAAGATCGCCGCGAAGATGAACAAGCTGTTCTCACCCCGCTCGGCGCCCAGTCCCAAAAGCCAACGCCCCCTTCTTCGCCTCCTCCATAAAGCCCCGCCCCCAGATATTTCCTTTTCGGCTGATGCCATCCTCACCGCCGTCAAGAAAATGAGAGCTTCGAAAGCCTTAGGACCAGATGGTCTGGCGCCTATCCATGTGCGCCACATCGGCCCGAAGGTGGCTGCCTACCTTGCCGCCCTCTTCAACCTTTCACTGGGAACTTCAATCATCCCTGATTGCTGGCGCCAGTCGATCATCATCCCTCTGGTCAAAGCGGGTAAGGACCCCTGCCTAGCGACCTCTTATCGTCCAATCGCCCTCCTCAGTCCATTGGCGAAGATCCTGGAACGGCTCATCCACCCAATTCTGACGTCTGTGGCGGAACTATCTTGCCACCAACATGGTTTCCGATCGGGTCGTGGAACTACAACGGCGCTTTTCGAGCTCAGCGACGCTATCCTCGAGGGCTTCAATCAACAGAAGCCCGCTTCGCGGACCGTGGCAGTCTCAATTGACCTGTCACGAGCCTTTGACTGCGTCCGCCACGATCAGCTCCTGCAGGACTTGGTCTCGTTGAACGTCCCGACTGGCCTGGTCCGATGGTTGGCGGCTTACATCCGTGGCCGTCACGATCGTGTCCTCTTCCGGGGCGCTCTCTCCAAGCCCCGTAAGCAGTCCTGTAGCGTCCCTCAAGGCTCTGTGCTCAGCCCGACGCTCTTTAACATCTACATGCGAGAGCTCCCACTCCCCCGGGCACCTGTGCAAGTGATATCCTATGCGGACGATATTACGTTCTTCTGCCGGCACCATGACATCGATCAGGCTGCACAGCTCCTCACGGAGTTCATGCCTGTTGTCGAAAACTTCCTCACCCAGCGCGGAATGACGATCTCGGCAGCCAAGTCGTCCGTAACTGTCTTTACGCTTGATCCGAAGGAGTTCAATCGTCACCCGGTCATCACCGTCAATGGGGCGTCCTTACCGCTCGTCCGCAAGCCCAAACTCCTTGGTGTGCGTTTTGATCCGCTCTTCACGTTCGCAGACCATGCCAGGGAGACCGCAAGCAAAGTAAGCCGCTGCACCAAGGTCCTCAAGGCTCTAGCAGGCACATCCTGGGGCTGTGCGAAAGAGACTCTGTCGACTGCTTTCAAGGCGCTGGCCAAGCCGCACCTCACTTATGCGGCATCAATCTGGTCTCCTACGATGAGCTCTTCCAGCCTCCGCCGCCTCCAGTCAGCACAGAACGCTGCCCTCCGCACGATCACGGGTTGCTATAAAATGTCGCCTATAGATCATCTTCATGCGGAGGCTTCTGTTCTACCGGTCGCCAATCACAACACTCTCCTTAGCCAGCAGTTCTGGTGGAGCTGTTCGCAACCCGGCCATCCCAATCATCACCGTTGCACCGCTCCCGAGCCCTGCCGCAACGTCCGGCCGTCTATTCGAGCACTCCACAAGGAAGCTGTTGCCTCGTCTCTCGCGGATCTACCTGTTGATAGCTCTGCCACCAAGACAGGCTTCCAGCGTCTCCACCAGAGAGTCGTTGTCGAGGAGAAACGAGGTTACCGTCCCCCGGTCCTTTTGGGTGGCTATCCGCCTCCGATCGCGGCCTCGGAACGACATCTCCCGAGGGTTACTCGCTGTACTCTGGCGCAGCTACGCAGTGGCTACTGTATGCTCCTTCGGCAGTACCAGCACCGGCTCGACCCATCCATACCCGACTGCTGTCCCGACTGCGGCGTCTCGCCGCATGACTGCCGTCATCTGTTCGCCTGCAGTTCTCGGCCAGGCACCCTCCTCACTCCCACGGACCTGTGGCTCAAGCCGGTCGAGGTCGCGGCTTTTCTCCGTCTCCCAACTACTCCCAGTTTGGATTCCGGCGGGGATTCCTGATCCAACTATGGGCTACGACACACACACACTAAAAATTTTACTTAGTCAAAACGCGAATAAGTGTTTTCCAGTTATGTACGTTGCATTGCACTTTACCTGAAACTAGCCATCGGAACCGTAAGATTGTCCTGCTAAATAAGTAACATTTAAATCCCACTTTGATTGATCTTGAAATTTTGAAGTGCTCGTCACCGCGATCCTGCCAAGCTTTCCACAGCCCTCTTGTTTGAACTGCGTTGTCTCCCATTGAAACCAAACCTCTTAGTTTTAATCAAAGATCCACTTTGCGATAGTCTCAGGGTACAGCCTTTTTTGCGAATATGTCTTACGACGGTGCATCTTCTTGTTCTTACCTTCAGCAATTTTTTACTTCCAGGGTTTTGAAAAAAGCCTTGGTTACAATGCAAAACAGAGATTTAGTCTTGTATTTTTGATTTCAGTACATGGAACGCTACACAGCAACTAAACGAAAAGCAGTGCCCTAACAGGTATCCAGTCTTGCCGATCTCAGTCCAATCACTTTTTTTTAACAGCCCGAATCATGGAATTATTTCGTTTTGCTGCAATACTTTTTGGTTTTGCTTATTTCAGATGTGTCTATTAATGTAAATTGAGAAAATGAAGAACCCCTGCCATGCGTCTTTTTAATATTACTGCCAACAACAATATTTCGTCTTGACTTCTCTACCTCTGTATCCAGCAACCACGCGTACTCCAAACCCAGTGATAACAACTATCAAGGCAGTACGGTAATATTAAGCCAAATAGTAAAGGATAATCAAAGTACAAACCTCAACAATAGATACAGTAAGTCAAGAGCAAACAGAGTCAGCCAAATCGCCTGACTCAATACAAAGGAACAACACAAGTTCAACAATAACGCCACGCAGGGCGAAAATAGTCTTCGGAAAGCTTGTGTTTGTTAGTAGGAGAGGGGGCGTGTTTCTGCTTTTATATGAGGCCAGGAGGCCATTCCTATGGCCTCAAGATTAGTCTGAAAACACTAGCACGAAGGGAGGGTGGACTTGAACAGGGGGGGGGGAGGCGGAGGAATCGCAAGCGTTTAAGGTCAGCGGTGGTGACAGCTGTAGTCTAACCAAAGGGGGATGCAATAGCAAGTGGCTCTTGACGCAGTGGAGGTAGGCGGAAGCAATGTAGGAAAAGGCGAAAGTTCCCCATGCACTTCCAAAACCGCGCGGGGTGAAGGGGGGGGGGCGTTGTCGGTAGCTCATTGCCATGTGTATCGGCTAAGCAGATGGCTGAAACTTGGGATTACATTTCACCAGTGGAAAAACAATTCGGGGAGGCGGAGGTGGCGCTGAGCGGTCGTCAGCGCCGCTAGTCGCCGCCGCCGCAGCGGTCTCCTGTTCCACACTAAACTGTTCCGCGATGGCCTTCACAAACTCCTCGACGGTGGACGTTAATTGATGGCCGATGGAGTTGACCCGGTGCACAGAGTCATACAGCACTTTGGGCAGAGGTTGGTGCGTGCAACAGGTGTGACTCTTGTGTTTTTACCGTACAGTGGAAGTCGGAGGCGTGGGATGCGAATAAAACAGACGCGTTGTT
>JAYGXS010000961.1:0-17373 GCA_036362985.1 Ligula intestinalis
GACGATGACATCAAGGAAAGGCAGCTGCTGCTCTTTTTCTTCTTCCCGTGTACATTGTATGTCAGGAAATATTCCATTGAGCAAGTCATGGAAGTTTTGCAGCATATTCCTCTTTAAGATGACAAACGTGTCGACGACTTCTGAAGAGAAAGAGGATGCGCGACCGGGGTTCGAACACCACACCACCTTCATCGAGGACGAACGCGCTAATCATTACACCATCCCAACACGGTCGAAAGGGCGTTTAAAAAATTTCTTAAATTTAGCGCAGACAACGCAAGTAGACTAAGGATTCCCGACGGAATCTGAAACGTCAGGTAAATAAAACTCTTGTTCCAGTGATCGCATCTTCGTCTTCTGCAAGTAGACCAGTTGGTTTCCGCATGCCAATTAATGGTCCAGATGCTAGTCGCCAAATGTAACCGGCTCAAACTAGAAGTCAACGAGATACAAGAGCTTATCCACAGGTCTTTTAATCCGGCGGAAACTACACAAAGAGCAACCCGTAGTAGAATGAGGGGTGGTGTGCCTAACATATCCACAGGAAACAAACAAGTGGTGTCTAAGATACCCGTAAAAAGCAGTCCAGTCGCGCCTCCTAAACAGCCAAAGAGGTCACCGGCTACAACACAAGAAGGTTGCCTTGTTACGAAAGAGAATCCTTCGCGTTCTTCGGATAACCGAAAGCCCGCAATCGATCAACCATTTGAGGATTCTGATTGGTCGGAGGATAACCAAAAAGCCCCAATCAATAGCAGCGGCCCTGACAAGGGCAACTGCATCAAAATACAGGGACTATCCGAGTGCTCTGCAGAAACACCCAGTGAAAGAAGCGAGGCTGACAAAGGGTTATTCCAAGAACTCCTAAACGAGCTGTTACAACCATCTGAGGAGATCTTTTATCAAAAGATATTGCCTCTTGGCATTCGCCCAAACTCAACTCAGCAGTCTAGGCCACGACCGCTAAAGATCGTCCTAACCAGCGACACAGAAGCAAAACTCCTACTGTAAAGACGTTTTCTATTGAAGTACTCTAGAAAGGATGTGTGTTTTTCAGCCGGATTACTCTCCTGTCGACAAGCTGAAACGCCGCATGCTAGTTCTAGAATTGAGGGAACGCAGAATCAAAGGAGAATTGAATCTCGTGATCTTCAAGGACCAGATAGTCGAAAGAAATTCTGCCCCCTCATGGACCAAACCGATTCGCATGACCGCGCAGCTACTCCAGTAGGCTGCGTTGGGGCTACAAATGGACCACGCAAGAATTCAAAATTGAAATTTATGTATACCAATTCGCAAAGCTTACTTTAAAAAATGGATGAACTGAGGATCAACGTATCCGACCTCCTTCCCGATGTTATTTCGATAACAGAAACAAGGTTGTCGAACCAGATTGACAATCGCGAGATTGGAATCCCCGGCTTTCAACTGTTCCGGAAAGACAGAGACAACCGACGAGGCGAAGGCGTAGCAACCTTCGTGAAGAACGGCTTGTATGTTTCTGAAAAAACGGCAAACCTGTCTTGCCAAGAAGTGGTATGGTTAACTGTAAGAGCAACGGGTTCCCAAAGCCTTGATATCTTAACTGTCTACCCACCACCGAGGAACAATCCTGAGGCCGATGCCCTATTGCTGGACGAACTTAAAACCCTCACTACGCGACCAAATACCCTTATTGTCAGGAACTTCAACGCTCCTACCATCAACTAAAGCTCCTCCTCAGCTGATAACCCTGAATCGGCATTCGACCACCAGCTCCTGAATATAACCCAATCCCTACTTCTCACCCAGAACGTCACATATCCCACAAGAACTCGTGAAGGCCAGCGGATGAACTGCCTTGACCTTGTGCTCACTAAGTCGCTCAACAATATCGACATTGTAAATTGCTTACCCCCCACTAGGCCAGACTGACCATGTAGTTCTCATGTGGGAATGCGGTTTATTTTCTTTGCCTGCCGAACCACAAGACCTCCGTCCTAATATTTGGCGTGTTGATTTCGAGCAAATGAAACAGGATCTCTCTTTCATAGACTGGGCATCCACACTAGCCGACAACGTTGAAGAAGCTTGGGAATAGTGCAAAGGGATAGTCCGTAACCTCATCTTTAGCCACTGCCTTATCACTCGCCGAAAACTTACGAACAGGCCTCGCTGGCTGAATCCATCCTTAAAAACCGAAGATAACAATGAGGGAAATATGTTTAAAAAGTACCGAATTGATAGGTCACCTCAATCTCTTAATAGGTACAAAATGCAGAGGAACCGGGTCAAACGTCTCATTGTCAGACCTCGACAGCAGTTCGAAGAGGATCTGTTAAACCGGGCCATGTTTAACCCCAAAGTCCTGTACAGTTATATAAGACAGAGCACGCGAAATAAGGATCCCATCCCTCTACTGCGAACTGCCAAAGGTGCCGAAATCTCAGAGGACAAGGATAAAGCGGACCATCTCTCTCAGTTCTTCGGGTCTGTCGAGATGACTGAACCCGGTTTTCTATCCCACATTTATGAAGACAATTCGATCCCGTCTATTGATACAGTCCTCTTAATCGAAGATGTAATCAAGAACGAGCTTCTTAATTTTAAAGAATCGACCTCCCCAGGCCCCGATGCAATCCCGGCCAAGCTGTTGAAGGAGCTAGCTTCTGAAATGGCCAAGCCGCTAGCCCTAATCTTCCAGGCGTCATTTTTTACGGGCTGCCTTCCATCTTATTGGAAGACAGCGACGATCATCCCACTTTTCAAGAGTGGAAGCCGAGCGTCCGCAAATAACTACAGGCTGGTGAGCCTTACCTCCATTTGTTGCAAAACCATGGAAAAAATCATTAAGAAGGCGTTGGTGCAGTTCCTCGAGCAGAATCACCTCCTTTCCGATGCCCTACACGGTTTTCGCTGTGGTAGGTCCTGTCTTACCAATCTGCTATTCTCACTGGATAGCTGGACCAAAGCACGTGACGAGGGCAAAACGGTGCATGCGATCTACATTGACTTCAAAAAGGCGTTTGATACCGTCCCTCATCAACGCCTGCTGCTTAAGCTGCGCAGCGCAGGCGTTCGCAGGAACCTCCTCCGATGGATTCAACACTTTTTGACAGGACGGTCACAAAGAGTCCAAGTCGGTCGCCAGCAGTCCTCGGGTTAACCTGTTGTGAGTGGCGTCCCACAGGGCTCAGTTTTAGGTCCCGTATTGTTCCTCGTTTTCATCAACGACTGTGTCAGGGATCTAGACTGTGAAGTCACCTTGTTCGCCGATGACATCAAATTATGGAAAGTTGTCCAAAGTACGGCAGACGAAAACCATCTACAAGCCAACTTGAACAGATTGGAGGACTGGTAAAAGCTTTGGCTTATGCCTTTCAATGTTAGTAAATGTAACTTTCTTCAAATCGGCACTTGTAGAGCATCCTGCACGAAAGTATGTTCTTTAAATGGTACTCCGCTGCAACAAATTGAGAGTCAGAAGGACTTGGGTGTGTGGATAACTTCTTCACTCAAACCAACGCTGAACTGTACAAAGGCGGCGAAGACGGCCAGATCTATGTTACAGTTGATTAGACGAGCCTTTATGGGGTTTGAAAAAGACAGCTTTTCCAAAATCTTTGGAGGCTTCATTCGACCGCACCTGGAGTTCGCTATACAGGCATGGAGACCATGGACTGTCAAAGATTGTACTGTATTAGAGAATGTCCAGAAGCGAGTGGCAAAGATGGTCAAAGGTCTAGGAACATTGCCCTATGAAAGCAGACTGTCCATTCTCGACCTATTTTCCCTTTCCAACAGACAACTTCGAGGGGACCTCATATTAACCTCCCGTACCATGAATAACCTGCATTGTTGTTTCGTTCCTGGTGATTTCTTTGCCCAGGCTAACACGCCAACTTTGCGCGGGCATTCCCTTAAACTACGCCCGGGCAAAGCAAGGATCGACGGAAGCAAATTTTTCTTAACCAGCAGAGTAGTTACAGCGTGGAACGCTCCTCCAGAAGAGGTAGTCCTCTCCACTTGCGTCAATGCATTTAAGAGTAGACTGGACATGTATCAAGCGCAAACGCAATGAAGGTAAAAACTCTTTCATCACATAGACTGCATCAAATTATACTACTCGCAATTTGCAAGTAGCCATATATTTTAATGTCATTTGTGGAGGTTGTTTTCCCGGTCCATGTAACTGACGTACATTTCAAATTTTTCGTTGTATCAACTTATTTCCTACTAACAGGGAGTTCAAAGGCATTCGCCCATCTTTTCCTCAATCACCTGATACTGATATTCGTTTCAGTAGGCGTATTTATGCCTGTTAATTTAAGTCGGCAGATTAGTAGCTACGGCTAGCGTCCTGCTTCTTCAACGTGCCTCGGCAACCCTGCTAATACATCACCGCTACTCTTCCCTTTCCTCATCTACCCAACCTTACCTTTACATTGCCCCGAATCATCTCGCTAGGAAAGAAGAAACAGTTGCACTTGCAATTACTACACATGCCCTAGCTCAGGGAGGGAAGTGGTTGCACACACCACTAATCGTAGAGGTGCGTGGTAACTGCGCCGTAGGAAAGGGATTAAAATCGATTGTAATTGTTTTCAAAAATTCAGATGAAAAGTTAACGTAAACAACGAAAAGAATGAAAATGAAGACTGTATGCCAAGAAAATCTATCAGAACAACTTTTATTGGTTAACATCTCAAAGAAGCGTTTGAATAGGCGTAAATTAAGCCTATTGGAAATTTGCAAGTACATTTTTACTATTCATACCGTCCCTCATGCAGTCCTACGATAATTTATAAAGTAGTTTAAAACCAAATGATACCTTTACTTCAAGAATAGCATAAGATGAAAGCACAATTTTCTACCAAATTAGTAGAATAAGAAAAATTGTAATGGCTGAAATACGTTACCAACTATGACAAAGGAGACCAAAATGGCCATTTCTGGTTACTTAGCCATTATCAGTCAGCTATGCCTAACACCAGGACTGATGATGTCCAAGGCTCGAACCCACGAATTTTTTATTAATAAGTCTGACGCTCTAACTAATCCACTACGGGCTTGTTGCCTTATTCCCTTAGATCGGCAATATACAGAATGGTTAGAGCCTTGGACTACTAACTGAATGGGTCGCGGGTTCGAGCCCCGGAGGTCGCTATTCCTGGGATTGAGGGAGGTTGGCTGATGAGGGCTAATAAGCCAGAAATGGCCATTCCGGTCTCCCTTGTCTTTGCCGGAATATCTTGGGATGAGCCTGCACGTTAACCAATCATACAACACTGCGCAGAGAATGAATTTTGTTCTTGGTCTATGGGCTTCCTTTGCGAACCAGTTGGAATATCTAATGGTCTTTTTTGTTCTCTTCGCAAACTTTTCATGTCCATTTTTACTTCAGTAAACAGTTACAGGCGGTTTTATCTTATTTATACTGCGTACCTTTCACAAATTAAACATGAATTAATCATGCATTAAGGCTTTAATCACGAAATCCGTAAGAAATTTGATCAGGGGAACTTATGCCACTGGACGTCCTTACGAACCATAGTAAACCTACTGAAGTAATTTCTTGCAATCGGAAACACATTTCTGAATTTTGCACGAAATTTAATGAGTTAGGGAAGCTACTTAAG
The DNA here is from genome assembly GCA_036362985.1 of Ligula intestinalis. Lineage (NCBI taxonomy): Eukaryota > Metazoa > Platyhelminthes > Cestoda > Diphyllobothriidea > Diphyllobothriidae > Ligula > Ligula intestinalis. Next base: position 5,619 of record JAYGXS010000961.1, read on the forward strand.
AGGTAATTCATACCACTACTTATATGCCGGCATATCACAAAAACCATCCATCATGGGACACCTCCGAAGGCTCTCAGCCACGCTTTAACAAACTTAGGTTCTAATAAAATCAGATGATAATGTGAAAGAGCTTACAAATTTGAGAAAAACGATTGTCGCTTCAGCGATAACCAAAGGAGGGATAAATGGGACAACAAATAAACCATTTGATTGGATCTTCTGCTGAGAGTTTATATTGGGGCAGTCAAGGACACGTAGCAGCTGAATTGGCTATCACGTGGGTGTACCTGCAGGAGGTTTTACTGGAAACCCTGGGTAAAGGAGGAAAACCACGCGATAATTAATGTTGCCAAAGGTTGTTTTAATGCTTTCGGTTTTGCGACTTGGAGACCGCGACGCCAACAGCTGCAACTGCTCCGACCAAAGCCAGTGCAGCGCCACGATGACTGCCATACCAGCCAGTCCGTCTGTAGGACAACAGAAGGAGAAGAAGAAGAAATGTGGCGATAAGTTATCGGCTGGATAAACAAATCAATAAGTTTAACTAAAGAGGGAGGGAGTAGGTAAAAAATTAGCGAGTTGCAGGAAAATATAGACCAGCTGCAGAACGCCTACAATTCTTATAACATGCCGACATATGCGAAAGATTGATACTCTGTCACCACACGGCATTGAGTAAGGTTGTAGTAATCATTATCATGTAGCCTATGCAGAAGTCATTTCAGTCACCATAGGATGCCAACTTTTTAACGAGCTTCGTTCTGACTGCTAAGAAAAAGTGGCTGCTTAGGTAATATGCACTTTTATCATTGAATCTGACTGCCTTTATAAATTCAAATATACGTATTGGAAAACATAACCGAAAAAAATATTGCTTCTACTCGTTTGGTAGGAAAAAACGCCTTCTTCAAATTGTTTACTTAAAGAAAGGGTTTAAGGAAGCTTCTCATTATTAGCTTTTTACAACTATGAGGTGTTCACTCATAACACATCGTATCCGTCAATTTATCAATGCTGCCTGTACAGTATATGACATGTTCTGCATCTGTTGCGATATGTCATTGGAACTATGTGAATTCTTCATCAAACCGAAGCGAAGACGTTATTTTCCTTCAACAGGAGCTACAGAGCACGCAGTTTTTAAACCTTGACTTCAAGTGTAGCAGTCAGTACGTTTAGGACGTATTCGGCAATTGAGAAACTGTTTTTAAAACCGAAAGATACCATTTCTTAAGTCTAACGTTTAAAGAAGGTGTTATTTCCGACCAAAAGAGTACAAGAAATATGTTTTTCGTTTAAGTGTTTCATAAACTATATTTGAATTGATAAAGACAGTCAAGAAAGACTCAGGAAGGCCGAATGCGGGATCATGCGCAGGTGCCTAGCGTGAGGTGAACCCGCACCTACGCGTGTTATTATATAGGTATTAAGGCTAAGACGGTTAACCCTAACACCTACAAGCTTCGAGGCCCGGTTCTTTAGGCGATAGGAGAAGTCTTGGGAAGGCGAGAGTAGAAGGAAGAGTTTATTGTGAACACAATGGAACGGAGAGTTAGATGGAGAGAATGTTGACTCGCGGAGTAGTGCGTCCGTCCCCTATTCGGGTCGGCTCCGGAGTGACTAGAGCATCAGGAACCGCCGGCGAATGCTTTGTTCCGCGGGCCAATGGGGCTGCTGATGTCTAAATTAGCGTGGGCCAATGAAAGCCTGGGCCGATGGCAGCGTGGGCCAATGAAAGCCTTGGCCGATGACAGCGTGGGCCAATGAAAGCGTGAGTGTACTGAAAGACATGATGCAAACCTGAGGTATCCTACCTATCCTTCAGTACCAAAAACACTGATCAACGAAAATAACTGATAAGGGTGCTTTTCGAATGCCAACCAACACAATTAACTATCAAAGGGGAGACGCCCTGACCGATGATATAGAACACACTCTCTCCGCAGTTCTCAACGAGGACAATCCAACCCAGCTCCTGCCTAACGGTGCCCCCAGCTCGCCCGATGTTACCCTCGCCAGTCTCAGCCTCTACCACGTGCAGCACGGAAATTAGCCTAGGGAGTGATCATTTGCCTAAAGTGTTCAAACTGGCCACCACTGCCAACCGTATCAAGGCTCCAAACAGGCACTTCATCAACTTCAAGAGAGCTGACTGCGCAGCGTATACCGCCGAATGTGAAACTGAGATCGATCTCCTACCACCACCTAGCTGCGTCCACACGGCGGAGCGAGTCCTTCGTCAACTGTTTCTTGCAGCAGCAAGCCACCACATCCCGAATGACTGCATTCCCCTACTTCATCCCAACTATCCACCTGAAACCTCCCGCCTGGAAAACGAGGAGCACGTTATGCTAATGATCCGCGCATCGGCGAACTGAACGGCCTGATCACCGTGCTTGACGGTCGTACCAATAAATTTAAAAACGCACTAACAAGACAGCAAGAAAAACACGATAAATATCCATGCACACAAACATACGCATATGATCCGTTTTAGTCTAAAAGTAAAAAATAATAGTAGTTCTTGTTGATTGAATATAAGGAATCATGGGAACCACACAATTCTGTCAGCAAAGGGTGGCGGAGAAGGGAAGAAGCATCATCATTCGAAGAAGAGCACTCATTGTGCGCGAAATAGCACTGGGGAGAGAGTGGAAGCAATAGCAGACTTACATCCCCGATCACTCAAAGACCGAGAAAAGGGGGACAGGGGTTCGGCTTCATCGAGAGCGACGAGCTGCGACAGCCACGGCCGCTATAACACCCAACGCAGCTCCGCCGATTAGGGCCAGACCGGTTAGACCTTCTGAACAAGACAAACAAAACGGGGCATGACGAGGTGTTTCATGCGCATTCGATCAAACATGACAGCTTCTAATGATTGTGTTCACACCCCGGACGAACAATTCTGGCGTTGGAGGGAAACAACAAATGCAGTTAGGGCAAGGAAAGGCAAGGTGTTAGCCGAATCTGTTAGATCAAATAGTGCAACACGAATAACTACGCACAGCCCAAGGTCAAGCAAACTCACGCGTCGAACGCGTCGTTTTTTAAAATCTCATTAAGACAAGAACCAGCTTCGAAACAGTTTCTTAGCTCACAACCGGGCATAATGACGGCGCCGGATTGGGAATGACAGGGTGCCTTCCAGCATATTACTACTAACCCCTCACCTTCAACATAGAAACTGGGTAAGCGTTTTTTAATCAGGAGAAATCTGCCAGGGCGCTACGGCATCGCAACATTCACACAAGTTTGTAATTATATTTTTATTACTCATGGCAAAGACTTGGTTCATTTACTCTTTGCTATCTGAAAATACGTCAGACCTAAGACAACGGGCAACTTGGTGTCAATAACGTAACACCGGGCCTTTTATGCACGCTCCTAATCAGGCATGGAAATTTAGAAACCATACGCCTACGAACACGCGGTCCGTCAGCATTTACACGATGTCTAATTCAGCAATAAAGGACCAACATGGTACAGCATTTAAGAAATGCACGGAGATGGTTGAAAAAAGATCATCTTGAGAAACCAGAAATGTGCAGTGCTGGATGAGGAAGCATGCTATGTTAATTCCAGCCTTGGCATCTCGTATCGACGACGAGTTCTTACGCAATGCCAACCACAGAGATAAACTCGAAGACATTTTTCCTATTCGAGGCTCGAGAAACGCGAAATAAGTGAAATAGTGACAGCATTTACTAGGAATAGAGTATATAGCTTAGGTAAACGAATTAAGAGGATAATGTTTTAGAAGGATAACTTCCATGTATGCCTTTACTTGAGACGAATCTAATGACTGGATCCGTTTAAGGAACTTCAAAAAAGTTTCCTTCTGTGCGCAACATTGTACTTTCAAATATCAAAAGATGAACATCAGGAGATAACAGCCAAGACATGTAGACCAGATTTTTTAACAAGTTATTCTAAAGCCTCACAAGCAAGATAAATATGAACGAACGAGCACATAGACCGAATAAAGGATACATGGAAACGACTATCAACCCAATCTCTAGAGGAATGTATGCGTCTACGTATTACAATGTTAATAAGGTCACACTTCATATAAAATGCAGACCTACTACGTCAAGGAATATAATTCCCAGAAACGGAACCAAAATCCCGCTGTCTAAAGGCGTCATCTACCGTAAAAATCTAGGTAGCAGACGCAGAACACCGACTTGACAAAAATATGCGGTGGCTTGTATCGATAGAAAACTTGCTTTGGGGCGATAAAAGACGCATTAAATGCCAAGTAACCTACCGCGTCTAGTCTGCCGCTCAATTTCTTCCCTCAGTTCTACAGCTTGATGGTCCTCTGAGTTGACTTCAATCAAGCCCTTGCAACATTGGAGTGCTTTTTCGCAATCCTGCAAGATTTTGAGATGCGTACACGCAACTTACACCGAGCTTCGTAGGAGCTATGGCTATCAGATATAAGCACTCCATTCGCCTATCCGGTTGCGAACTGCGTTTAAAACCACCTTTGAGTTAACAAAACGATGGAATACTTTCAAACAGACTGATAGCAATGAGCAGCGCCTCTTTAGACTTTGTTTTAAGTAGTTCAAGAGCGTACATAAATTAGGTGGCATAGCTCTCAATTCCCGACTCCTTTTCCGATATGTAAATTGCTCATGCTTCCTAACTTAAATACGGAACATCTACGGGGAAACTACCTGCGCACAAGAGACGTTTTCAGACATCTTAAGTAGATCCATCCCCGAAGGCTGTTCAATAAACCAAATTAAAGCTTGCACTGAAACGCGGATTAGCTCAAAGATTTCCGTTTAAAGGTGAAAAAACGATAAACTATTTCGAAGTGAATCATGCCTCCAGCAGCCCCAGAATAAATAACTTTTTATCTTAAAGTTCTCACGGATAATAAGAATAAGGCAAATACCTGAGTTATCATGAAGTGTAGGGAAGTTCGTTGGACGCAGGTAGAGAACGGGACACTATTGCAAATTGAAGTCTACGCACTACCTTTTGCAGAGCTTCTGGGACCCTCGGACACTTTAGTATCTGCCAGAGCAAACATGATCTTACCGCAGTCCAGTTCACGAAAGCTGGCACTTTAGAAAGACCTCTATCTTCTCAGTGTACGCGTCAACCTCCGCTGCTGAACTGTGCGATAAGGGACGCTTTATTTGTGGCCGCCATCTGCTGATTCATGCTGGGGATTAGAATGGCAGGACTGGATCTGATTACTCTACAAACTTTGCTTGCTTGTTATGGCTGTGATCATGTCTCATCTAGCCGGCCTCAATGATGTCACGAACGGTATCTCTCCATGCGTGGCGATTGGCAGCAGCGGATCTCGAAAGCTCCCCCCAGTCCCTTCTCCAGCGACGGAGGCCGAAGATAGAAGGTCCAAGAACTGCTTCCATGCCTTCAGTTGCCGTCCTCTTCGACGTTTCCAGGTGGGCTGCGGTGCCGGGTCGAGGGCAGCATAGGTAAGCTCGTGGGGCGGACGACGGAGAACCTGTCCAAACCACCTCAGTCGCCTTTCTTGAATAGCTTGAGATATCCTCGTGATGCGATCGCAGCGGATTCGGACTGTCTCATTTGAGATGAAGTCGCTATACTTAACTCGCAGGATCGTCCTCAGGCACTGGTGGTCAAAGACCTCCAGTCTTCGCTCATCTTCAGCGCGAATAGCCCAGCATTCACATCCATAGAGGAGGACCGACCCGATAAATGCATGGTATACACGAATCTTCGTGGCGATGGAGATGTCACGTCGGACTCATAGGCGCTTTCGAAGGATTGAGAAAACCCAGCAAGCAGCATCAATGCGGGAGAGAATTTCGTCCTTGCTCTGCCCATTCGGTGGCAGCCTCGCCCCGAGGTATTTAAAGCTGTCAACTTCTTCAAGTTGATGGCCATTAATCCCCAGAGGTGCCTTTTCCTGGTCAGGGATGCAGCTCGAGAAAAACTTCATCTTTCCGGAATTTATGGACATGCCTACCAACATAGCGATCTCATTTAACCACGACACTACTGACTGTAGACCATCAAAGCTTGAGGCGAACAGCGCAATAGCATCGTCGTAGTCAAAGTTAGTTAGTCGGCGTCCGGGTACAAGTTCACCACCGTCCTCTTCATGTAGGGCTTTGCCGAGAATCCAGTCAATGACGTAGTTAAACAGAATGGGCGAAAGGACGCAGCCCTGTCGGACTCCAAACCGGATATCGAACGACTGAGAGAGATTGTTGTGGACCAGGACTGGTGCGGTGGTAGACCGATAGCAGGCCTTAATCATCGCAATGAGTTTGGTCTGCACTCCATCCAGTTCCATTATTCGCCACAGGGACTCACGATGGATGGAATCGAATGCGGTGGCATAGTCGACGAAGCAAACGGGTGTTGGTTGCTGCTAGCTATGGCAGAATTCTAGAGTACGCCTCAGTGTGAATATTTGATCCGCACATCAACGCCCATTTCGGAATCCGGCTTGGTTGGGTCGTGTCCTGGAGTCACGTACAGACTGGAAGCGCCTGAGAAGAACAACAGCGAAGATCTTTGCAGCAACATCGATAAGACTTATGCCACGGTAGTTCTCGCATCTTGTCTTATCTCCCTTCTTGTGGACAGGTACAAGGATACCTGAGTCCCAGTCATCGGGAACGGTCTCTTCTCGCCACGCCTGTACACTCACCTCATGGGGCCGAGGAGCCAGGGTGTCGACACAGGACCTGTAGATTTCAGCAGGAATACCGTCCTCTCCACACGCCTTGTTGTTGCGTAGCCTCTGCATTGCATCGGAAACTTCGTCTTTGGAAGGGATGTCACACGACACTGCGTAGGCAGGACAGGATTGAAATTCCGCTGTGGAGGAGATGGAGGGTGTGATGGGTTGTTCGTCAAAGTTGAGTAGGTTCTCGAAGTGTTCACGCCAGCGATCGACCTTGGCCGAGTTGTTGGCAATTAATCCTCCATTCACATCGCGAACAGAATCACAGAGTATCGGGGGCTCACCACTCACCTGGCGTATAATTTGATACAATGTTCGGGTGTCACCAACATTAGAAGCCTGCTCCATAGAAGTTACCGTTTCGGACCAATACTTCTGCCGGTCATCTCTAGCCGACTTTGCTGTCAGCTTTCGAAGTTGGCGGAAGGAGGCATCGTTCCGAGACCTGGCTCGATTCGTCTCGGCCGATAGCTGCAAGGTTCTTCCGCTGATCCAGTCACTGCGGCGCCGCTGAGTGAATCCAAGAATCTTCTCAGCTGCCCCATATATGGATGTCTTCGGTGATGGCCACTTGCTACTGCCCTCGTTGTCAGCCTGGGTCATAAGAAGGGACTGGATTTCTGTGCTTAGAGCCTCGGTAGTGTTTGTTTGCCAGAGCTTTGCGACATCAAGGCGTCTCGCATGAGGCAGTTTGGGCACAGATGAGAGGTGAACCTTCAGGCGCGTGCGAACGAGAACATTGGCAGACCCGTGGATGTTAACAGTTTTGGCACCTCGCATCGTCCTGCTATCGTGGACCCAGCTGCGAAACCGTAAACCAACTAGAATTTAATCGATCTGACTGGCGGTACAGCCATCCTTCGGATACCAAGTCAGTAGATGTTTGTGACAATGCTGGAAGCATGTGTTGGTAACAAACAGTCGGTTCTGTTTGGCAAACTGCAGCATCCTCTCACCACTGTCCGTTCGAGAGCCAAGCCCAAAACGACCAAGAAGGTGGCGGTTTGTCGGGTCACCGGGCCCAGTCTGGCCATTCCAGTCCCCGGCAACAATTAGCAGATCTTGGCGAGGGTGTCGTTTGGCTAGCTCCTGCAGCTGCGAGTAGAAATTATCTTTCTCTTGCTGTTCAGCCGCCGACGTAGGTGCATACACAGATACGACCGAGATGTTCGGAAAATGGCCTTTTAGTCGAACATAGGCCATTCGGTCGTTGACTGGTTCCCATGCTAGTAGTGCACGGTTAGTTTCTTCCGAGAGGGCAATAGCCACACCGTGTCTACCAGATGAGTCACTCGGACCGCTGTGATACAAGGTGAACTGAGAATCGACCCCCGGGATTTTGATTTCTCGGGCGCCTGAGTCGGGGAGTCGAACCTCTGACAAGCAACAAACATTCACATGATATTCATGGAGACTGTGCGCTGTCAGACTTTGAGTACCAGGTTCCAGAAATGTTCGCACAGTCAAGCATCAAATACCAAGTGTCCGCTTTTTGTTTAGCAGTCCAGCTTGCACATTATTCGCCCGCACCACCGGACAAAGGTCGCGGAGTTCGTCCGTTCCCGCGGACGCCATAGAATTGGTCGTAGTAAGTTAAGGAGACATCATAAGGTTTCTCGGGAATTTTGAATACAGGCGGGTCCCCAACGGCCGCTTGGATTCTTTGTTCGAGGTTGTCTGCTCTAGCACTTTGGCTCAAGAACCTAACCAGAAGGCAGTGGTGTTGGTGGCAAGCAAACCTATTTAATGGCGGTTCACGCTCGCCATGTCACAGTGTCGTCATTGGGCTTTGCAGCATTTTATAAGGCAGTCGGTGCGCCAGACCTCAGCCCACCGCGTCCTTGTAAAACTGTCGCTGCTGCGGCCGCGACTTATTATTCGCCAGACCCGGGAGCCTGCTTATTTCGCAGCTAACCGTCACTGAAGGCCGCGCCACTATCCGCCACCCATGGACGCGCCAGGTAGCCTGCAGCTTGGCTAACGGGTAACCCTCCTTTTCTGGGTAACCCGCTTTCATCTGATACCCGCCTTCAAATTTAACCCGTGACCAAAGGACCACGCCTCGAAGTCGCCAGAATTCGGCAACCTAGCACTGCTGATGCCCTAATCAGAGAAATCTGGCCCTCCAGTCGACGGAGAAGATAGTAGCTAATGGTTATCACTGAAAATATCAGCCTATTGGGCAGATGAGAATTTTTTTTCGACAAAACCGAGCAACGCAGCAAGAAACATCTGGAGCCAGGATCTGGTGCAGTTGTGGGCAAAGCAGCTATGGCAGAGAAAGTGACAGACTTCTCAAGACGGGCATTGTCGAACACGTGGCAGCAGTGCGGCGAAATTATGCCGATTCTCAAGTTGCGGCTCATTCGACAAGACCCGGCAACACATTCAAATTGGCTGAGGCCGGAATTCTCGCCAGAGGTGACAATTGGGTGAGCTGATAATTACTTCAGCCATGGTTAACGGGCCCCCATTCCATAAACAAGTGCAACGATTTTCCAATTCATATTCGGAGCTGAGACTCAGTTTTATCATAAAAAATCGATATTTGAGGAACAGACAGGCCACCACGTCATCCCATGCCTGACGTAGCGACTCAGCACTCCCATCAGACAGTTATTTGTGTTTTACACACGTTGAAATTTTAACGGTCTTATACGGCAAAACTCCTGTGCGCACACTACCTGTATCTGGTACTGCGCTGTGATTATGTCTCTGATGATGAATCCGCGACGGATATGGAAACTTCAGGCGAATAAATGCATTGTCCCAGCGCTCGAGTCGTATTCTTCTCAATTACTTCCTGAGACTCGCAGGTTCGCTTGTATTGGCACTCTTTCTAACTATCTATGCAGTATTTTTTAAATTTACTGTCAATCTGGCTCCTCACGCACAGGATTATTGGCGTTAGTTTACAATCCGAGTCAGAGTTAATTTTTTTTCTGGTTATGCCTTCTGAGTGTTTAAACTTAACATTACGGGAATGGAAGATAGATGGAATGAGCTTATACAATAGGGGAACTGTGCTTATTAGGTTTTTTCTTGTGGGGCATACGGAGGAAACTTAAAAGAACCAGGAAAGCGGGTTAAATATTATGTTTTATAGTTGATAAACCGTTTTTTTTCAATCAACATACCTGCTGGTAGTCAGTGGCAGCAGGACTAGCGAAAGGAGAACTTTGATTCTTAGAAAAGGGATAGCAACATCAACCGACAGAAGGTTAAATGACCAGAGACCATAGGACTAATGTCGTAAGTGAAAGGTTCATAATATTCGCGGCAACACAAAGATTAAAGTGTTAGAATGGCCGAGGCATAACTCGGGCCGTCCTGAGGACACGAGAACAAAGGCCAGGGTCTACCATCCGTGAGGTCATGCCTGGCCCGGGGCAAAGCGCGCGCGCGCCAACCGTCACGATGACTGACGCACGGTAGCTCCTCGCACGGGTCACTAGCGGAGGGGCCAATAGAGAGCAAAGGCTACTGGTCCTTCAACACGACGCCACGGGCAGGTGGCACACACTGTTGCTGAAGACGCTGCAGACTACCCGAGATACTGCTGTTAGCTACCCAGAATACGGCTGTTGGAGACACGGGACGCTGTTGGCCGAGATGACGACAGAACACATGCTGCTGCCGGACGACAGAAGACACGCTGCTGGACACACAGGAAATAGAGCTAATGTACTAGTAGAACTGACAGTAAAGTAATATCTACTATCCTTTTCTGCCTTCTCTGTGTAAAAATTAACTGGGGAACATAACCAGTGTCCCACATGCAGCAGAGTAGCCATCCGGAGAATGAGTCGCGGATCTTAACTCCCGCTCATAGGAATGGTACCGGTTACAGCAGTGTGTTTTGTGGTATCTGGCGTGACTATATGGGATGCAGCTGCTAATGATGAGAGATGTGGTTTCTCCGGCGGTGTTCTAACGCAGCTGGTCGTGGGTGCGCATGTGCCCAGTAGGTCCACGTGATGAGTAAATGTGCTTGCACGGTTGCGGCCGGTGTGTGTTGAAGCTCCTGGCACTGGTTCACCGGTTTCTGTGAGATGGACTCACCTACTCCAACCCGGTCCAGCCAATCATTTCCCTTTGGCTTCCACATGCATGACCACACTTTCGATGCTCTGATGGCTCTAGAACTTTCGCACTTCGGACGCAACCCTCTGAGCTGCGGACGCGCGCTCGTCAGACTGTCAACTTCGCACAGTCTCTAGTTTCCAGTAACTTTGTGCAGGATATAATATCTCTCCCATCTGGCGTCTCATTTCTTCTCTTCTTACCCACGGAACCATGCCTAAATATTGCAGAGACAAATAGTTTAGATAATAACTTAAGCCACTGCAATAGCAACACCATTTACTTTCTCGTGAAGGAATCGACCAGAAAAGCTACCCAAAACAATTTCTGGGTCACCTGTTTTTTTCCAACACACTACGGCTCATTGGCATAGCCCAGATAGTAGAACCCGAGCGGTAGGCAGAAGAAGGCAAGATAGCTGTTCTCTTGGCAAAGGCTTTATTTAGCATCACACAAAGACAGCGGGGTTTGCGGGGTCCTTTAACTTGCCCACTCTGGCGTATTTATAAGGTTTCCATCTTTCTATAATACTCCTGGCGTATAGTGCGCGCCTGGGCATTCTGGCAGCCGCTCGACTGCGGCCACTGTCCACGCTTTGTGGGCGGTCGTCTCGTTTGCTCGACGCACGGTGTGGGCGGCTTGACTGTGCGGGCATGACTCAACGGGCCTGTTCTTTCCGCTGATTGCCGAGAGTGCATAGGGATCCCGCCTCTGTAACACACATATATTGCTAACTAGTGGTCAAGACACGAAAAAACACCACTAACAGAAACAACCATTTCCATCTCCATCTCCCCACTGTACACTTCGAGTTGCTCGGGCTCGGAATGTACCTCGAAATGCTGACGGCACAGCCAGACTGTCTAAAAACCGTAATCATACTCCTTACACCACAGAGACACCAGACAAGAGGGCCTACTCTCACAAACAGCAACAGACGCTGTAGACCTAATCGGACGCGGCAGGCAC
>JAYGXS010000962.1:1080-17373 GCA_036362985.1 Ligula intestinalis
CCATTGAGTAAGGGTGGAATGACTTTCTGAAGCTTAGCCGACGACCGAAGACGGAAGACTTGAGCAACTGATCTGGAAGAATTCGCATCACTTAATGCTGTGGCCTCTCTACGCCTATCTCGCGCAAGCCTTATTTTAAGCGCTAATTCAAATATTTGCGCTATTCTTAAGTGAACTGATAAAGAGCTATTAGACGTATCCTTAAGTTGTTTTTGTAATTTCTTAAGTCTATTTTGCAGAAAATGAGGCACAGTAGAAGAAGCTGAATTTGATTTAAAAATCTTAAGTGGGGTAAGAGCCTGAATATTTTCTGTAAGGTTTTGCAATAGCTCCGTAAAGAAGTAGGGATTGTTAGTGCAAAATATGCTATGCCAATCTAGGGTACTTACGAAGTCATTTACTAATTCATGGTTCACGTTACCAAAGTCGAGGTTATTGCATTTTACATCGGGCTTTTTAGAAAGAGAGACTGGAAAACAACAGTTAATTAAGGCAAGGTCACTTGTGAAAATATCACGATGAAAATTCATAAAAAGAGGGTGGACATCATTTGTAAAAATTAAATCTAATATGTTGTCATTTCTGGTCACTGAACTGACCAGTTTTGACATGTTTGAAAAGTTAATAATGTCAACCAATTTCTGAAATCTTGGTGGACAGGTATTTGCATGCCAGTTAGTGTCTGGCAGATTAAAATCACCTATAATTATTCTGACATCGAATTGAGTCTCTGCAACTTTTTCAAACATTTCACGCAGCTGCATTACATTACTTGAGTTACAGGGGCGATTATAGACACACCCAATTATCGATTTTTTATTGTGTGGCAGGGTGACTGAAATAAGACAAAAATTTCCAGAAAATGACGAAATGCTCAGGTGATACGGGAACTGTACAAAAGATGATGTAATATCAAGAAGGCAACCACCGCCACGCTTTTCAATGCGGTCTTGTCTGTACAAACGATAATTATCCATGGCGAGTGTCGAGTCAGAAATAAGAGAGTCTGTCCAAGATTCAGTGACACAAAGCACATCTGGATCAAGCTCAAATGCTACTGTTTTAAGTTCTGTCATCTTATTAACAACTGCTCTCGCATTGAGTGAGACTATACTGAGCGTATCCTTCAGATTCAGGTTACGCTCGTCAGGATTTATAAAAAAGGAAAACTTGGTGGCGGAAAGGGAAATGGCATGGGAGAAACAAAAGGCGGAAAGCAAATTGGCTCTGGTCTACAGTTTGTCAAGTAATTATTATCAAATGAAGGGTGCATATTGTAGAAAGGCATATAAGAGGGGGCTCCATAGAAAGGGCGGCTGAAGTGTGGCATGGGAAAAACAGTAGGGGCATAAATATAGGATTTTGAGGCATTATATCAAAATTTGACGGGAAATTTGCCTTCGAAAATTGCATGACTAGTTTTGAAAAACGGTTAATTTTATAAGCTGGCTGAATTATTTGGGGATATTGATGAGATTTTGGGATAGGAAACGCGCCAGCTTGAGCGGTTGGGTCTCTGTTAGATACTGAGTTATTATCGGTAATCATATTGCCGAATTTGAAAACTGACGTAGATTTACTAGGGGCGTTCATAGGTTTATCGGAATTTAAAGCTATCACAGACGAGGTCGGCTTAGAAGGAAAACAACTTGACGAGGCTAAAATCTCACTCGAATCACGAGAAAGGTGAATGGGAGAAGTACCAGGGGAAACTGACATTGACCCAGAGGGATGTGGGCTTACCTGAGCGGAAGGGCCGGCCTCAGAGACAACTTTTGGTTTTGTTAAACCGGAGCCAGCGTTCTCATTTGCTACTTTAGATAAACCCGACGCTTCATTGGCGTTTTATCCCTGGATATGTCAAGTTTATTTTCCTTTAAATAGTTGGCTGACCGCTCATGCTGAAAGAATATAAGGTCTACTTCTATCGCCGAAAAACGTTTTACGAGAATCGGCGGGTTTTCACTTCGGGATGAGAGTCTTTTAGCTTCTGCAAGCTTAAAATTAAAGCCACAAGAGTTAAGAAACTGTACAGCAACATCCATAGGTTGTTTATCTTTTGAAGCATTTTTCAAAAGAAAATTAAAATTCCTTTTTGCCGATCACGGGTCTCAGTAGACACCATATTGACGAAAGGCTCTAGTTTCTCACATTGCTGAGAAGTGAGCGTAGATACCTCTCCATCAAAGATGGCACCAAGGACCATAAACAGGCAAGCATATTGGTTATAAAGCTTTCTTAAGTTGTCTAAGGCATCAAGATCAAGTTTCTTCACGCTTAAGATGGGTTTATCGTTAGGAGAATTGGTATTCCGGGTTAAGTTACGTCTCAGTTGTGGCTTGGGTATCATACTGAATAGAAAGTGAGTGATAGGATATGTTCTAAGCAAAGTTATGCACAAAATTGCGACAGAAAATTTGAATTACCGAAGAGGCTACGCACGGTGAAAATTATCTCTTATAGTATATCGAATGAAACAAACTTTTTCTTGCTGGAAATTGATAAAGTACAAAATTTTTAGATATTATTCAGTATTAACGCAATAGATTACTTGCTTTTTACGTGAATCTACCGGAACTAGAATGAGGCTATGTCGGTGAAACAGTATAAAAATGTTTATTTTGACCTATCGTTAAAAAAGACAACTACCGTTATGTGCAATTGCTAAAGGGTTAGATACACAAATAAATAACAACAATAAAGCAAGTAACTTCAGCAAGTAACGTGAAATCTGATAAAAATATCTATTTTACTTAGCTTTGAAAGATAAGTTTCGCGCCTTGACCTTGACCTTGTTATGTTTTTATTGCTCTGAAGGGACAATTGCTGCTTACGGTATAACAAATTTGTACATTTTACCCGCGTACATTGTCGTTATTTTATCCCAAAACGATGTTTGTATGGATAATGCGTTCCTGGTGCTAGCAAATATAAATTGTAAAATAAACTTAGTTCTCGGGCAGTTCATCTTTAAGACCTGTTTGCCTTAGTTGAACGACACTGTCGTATTTTCACATAAAGCGACACGTGGAAGCAAAAAACAGAGAGTATTAAGAAATAGAAGATACGGAAGGAATCAAAAGCAATAAAAAGTTACGTCGGTTGTGCGGTGGAATAACGGGGATGCGCACAGAAGGTTAAATAGAAAGAGCAGTATACAAAACTAGGTCAAACGTACATTTTATAAGGGTGAGCGTCGAAATAGGATGATAGTTAATTCGAAAGCTTGTTACGTATGCCAAAAGAGGTAAGGTTTGTGAGGAGGATGTTATGGTCAAAAAGATCAAAACTATAGTGTAATCGAAATTAAAGACGTAAACTGCAAAACTGCGGTCACTAGACTGTAGCACATGATCTAAGAAAGAGAGTTGTCAGGCGTCGCAAGGTCGTTTACGAGCAAGACATGCTGAGCTGCATTAACAAGTTTGTTCTCTGTGGTTTGACGCATCATTTTGTCTTTGATCAAGGTCTCTAAGGTGTTCGAACCTGCGGGAGGTATTTTTATTCGCTTAAACTCGTCAAATGACGTGCATAGATTAGCTGTGCTTGAGTATTGGGAGAATGTTTGATTCCTTCCATAAAATAGGAAAGGTTTCACTCTCAAGAACAAGGCTTAATATAATACACAGAATGGAGAAAAAATATCATTTGCTCAGCCTTTAGAATGCTGACTGGGACGCCATCTGCTCAAGGGCAAGGAGAACGATGAAAAGGTCGAACAGCTTCGGTCAAAGCTCAGAGGGTAAAAGTTGTGGTTTTGAAGATAGCATCTGTCCCAACACATAAATTCAAAAGTGGAGAGACCAAATTTCAAATAAAAGTTATGAAAAAAATACATTTAAGCCATCAACCGCCAGCTTGGTATCACGTATGGGGTCTCCTAAGTCATCTCGAGGTATGGGATGTAACGTATCTCCGTGAGTTTTTAAATGCGCAGGAGAAGAGTTTTAAAAAACTGAACTAAAAATATTCGGCAAAGCTGACCTAATTGACTGACCGCTTTTGTCGAGCAGCCTCTTAGCCCACTGAATGATAAAGTGGATCATAGCCAGAAAGGAGATATAGTCCCTGCAGCGGTAATGTCTACAAAATATCTAAACATATTAGAAGAGACGCAACGTAAACTTCCTAGTGTAGGGCCAAACTTGCAGTGACTAATCTGCCACACTACACTGGTGTAATAAGGTAAAAAAGGTATTAAATGAATAATAGGAACGATAAAACTTACTTGGATCCCCAACGATCCTTGTCAGCAGTAGCCAAGAAATTGATTTGCCAAAGGATGGATTTGTAAATGCTGGGATCTTTCTTCGTCGATCTAAAACCGGGAGAGCCGAAAGGAATCTTGCTTGCAAATCACTGTTAGATGCTCCTGAGCCCAAGAATGATCACCAGCGAATAGTGTCAATGAAGGGCGAAGAAAATAGTAGCCGGTGAGGTTGGAATATTGTGAGCGGTGTAATAGTACAAACGGGAAATGCTTAGAAGACCGCACGTGTTGTGCTAATCGAAAGTGCCTTTCGCGCGTCTCGCGTCAAAACAAAAATTGTGTTTATTTTAACAAAACGTACAGGTCAGGCTAAGGCCTACGTAACTCTCCCACCAGAGCGTTGGTGGGTTAAAAACGCTTGACAAAAGAGGCTGTACAATAAGATTTAACAACGAAGCCTCGCTAGTTGGTAGGAAACCGAACATGTCGACCGGAACGAGTGGAAAAGCGGGGTGGAACGGGAAGGGGTGAGCGCGGATGAGCGGGATGAGGCTAGTGTCAGGAGGTGAGGGTAGCGGTGGCAGTTGACTGGAGGCGGTGGATGGAGTCAAGGGTAAAGATGCCGTGGAAGTGGACGGGCCAGGTGGTGGCAACGTGCATTCAACGTAGGCCGGCTTCAGTATATCAGCGCAACTTATCTTCCAAAGCTAAATGAAAAAGATAGTTTCATCAGATTTCATCGTTACTTGCTGAAGTTACTTGCTGAAGTTACTTGCTTAATTGTTGTTATTTATTTGCATATTTTACCTTTTAGCAACTGCACATACCGGTTGCTGTCTTTTCTACCGATAGGTCAAAATATATATTTTTATACTGTTTCACCGACATTACCTCATTCCAGTTCATGTAGATTTACGTAAGAAGCAAGTAGTCTATTGCGTTTATACTGAATAATATCTTAAATTTGGTAATATATCAATTTCCAGGAAGAAATACTTTGTATTACTCGATATACTATTAGAGATAGTTTTCATCCTGCGTAGCCTCTTCGGTAATTCAAATTTTCTGTCGAAAATTTGTGCATAACTTTGCCTAGAACATATCCTATCACTCACCTCCTATTCAACATAATACCCAAGCCACAACTGAGACGTAAAATAACTCGTAATGCCAATTTTCCTAACGATAAACCCATGAAGAAACTTGATCTTGATGCTTTAGACAACTTTAGTAAGTTTAAGGTCAGGTCAGGTCAGATTTTATTGAGGGAATTATAGGTAAATACCTTTGAACTCCCTATTGGTACAGTTTTTCACTGCATTTGATCTGCAGAACATTTCAGATCAGTGGCATTGCCAGAAATTTGAGGGCCGACCGTGAAAAAACTCCTTAGGCATTGTTCAGAAGTCTAGGGGTTTGAATGCCATTTGAGAGATTTAAGGAGAAAAACTGTCGCCCGGGAGAGTGGGGGGTGCAGAGTATATTCGAAGCTGATGGCCTGTGCTAAGAGTGTTCGAAGCATGTCAGGGAGAGTCCATCGCGGTTTTCGCCATAATACCAAGGGTCCCACGAAGAGAAGGTTGCGGAGGTCACGCGAACCTCATCGAGTGTCGGCGATGCGCCCATCGTGCACACTTGTTGGTTTAACGAGTCTGCCTGCTAATTGACAGAAGAAATATAATCGGTAGTTTTCTAAACAAATATATTACTGAAAATTAGTTAGTAGTATGTTTTTATAATGTGATTGTTCCACAATTTGTATTCGGCAACTGGCAGTTTATTTTCGGGGCTCAGTGGCTATTTGTTCTAACTTAATAGTGTCGTAAACATGCCTACAGATGCGTCTGACGTGTGCTCAGATGGCGACATAACAATGTCCGCGGGCAGAGCATTCCAGGCCTGAATTGGGAAAAGTTTTACAAATCCGCGTAGCCTCGGATCACAACGTTTGGTGGACTCGAAGCTTGCAATTCTTTTTATTCTTAACTAACATAGTACTGAAAATCAGTCAGTAGTATGTTTATATACATATATATATAATTTCACTCTCGCCTTATCCAATTTTAGTGGGCAGTTCGGGTATGAAAATCTAAATTTCTCTTGATTGCATCCACAGATGGGGACATACCAATTTCCTCGGGGAGTGCATTCCAAGCTTCAACTACTCTATTACCAAAGAAGAGCTTGCGTGTGTCTAGTCTGGCCCCTGTTATGCGTAGTTTGAAGAGATGCCCTCTTCAGTTCGTCGTTGTTGCTAACTCGAAGAAGTCGCCAGGTAGAAGAGAGCAGTCCTGCCCGCGCATTATACGAAATGCTTGTATCAGGTCGCCACGTAGCTGCCTGTAACTTAACGGAAATAGATCGAGATTAGCTAAACGTCTTTCTTAGGGTAAAAAGCTCTGACCGGTAACCAGTTTGGTCGCGCGCCTTTGGACCTTCTCGAGGGAATTTAGGTCTTTCGCGGTCCAGGGTTTCCATGCTTGCATTGCGAACTCCAACTTTGGCCGCACAAATGTTCCAAAGACCTTAGCAGAGCAGTCTTTATCGAAGGCACAGAAAGCCCTTTTGACAAAATAGAGGACGGACATCACAGACTTGGCTACTTTTGCGCAGTGCAGCGAGGGCTTGAGAGACGTAGAGATCCATACTCCCAAATCTTTCTGCGCGCCCACTTCTTGCAGTTGGATACCATTTAGGCTGTAAACCATGGGGTGCTGAGAGCTGGGTCGGCCAACTCATAGGATACTGCATTTGTTCTCGTTAAACGGCAAAAGCCAGTCTTTAAACCAAGTTTGAAGACGGTTTAGGTTTAGCTGCAAATGTTCTTCGTCAGCTGAATTTCTGATGACGTTTCAAATCTTAATGTCATCGGCAAACATACCACATCGCAGTCCAGTTCACGGACGGAGTCATTAACGTATATAATGAACAGTATAGGGCCAAGGACAGAACCTTGGGGGATACCGCTCTCGAATGCAACGTCTGCCGACTGCTGGTCACCAATATGGACAGTTTGAGAGCGACCAAGTAAGAAGCTTTGAATCCACTTCAGCAGATTTCCTCGAACACCTATTTGGCTGAGTTTGTGCAGAAGTCGTTGAGGTGGGACGCTATCAAAAGCCTTCTTGAAGTCGATGTAGATTACATGAAGCGGATTTCCTCCATCAACTGCCCGAGTCCAGCGTTCCAAACAATGGAGCAGGTTCGTCATGCAGGACCTGCCTCTGCGGAACCCACGTTGCGCATCCGATAGAAGGTTATGCTGCTCTAAGAAACGCATCAGCTCTCGTTTTACTACTTTTTCCATAATCTTGCAACAGATCGAAGTGAGGCTGATTAGTCTATAACTGTTTGCAGAAACCTTTCTGCCGCCTTTATATAACGGTGTGATCCGTGCGGATTTAAAATCGGCGGGTAAACAACCTGCGTTAAACGAGGTACTGAAAAGCATAGAAAGCAGTTTGGCTAGCTCCCCAGCTAGTTCTTTCAGTAATTTAGGCGGGATGTCATCGGAACCGGAGGATTTCGAGTCGTTTAGTGCCATTAACTCCTGAAAAACGATTGCTTCGGCGAAGGCCACATTTTCAATCTTTGGACCGTCATCTAAGCCATAGTTTGGAGGAATGAATCCGATTTCAGTTGTAAAGTTCGATTTGAAAAATTGTGAAAGATGCTCAGCTTTTGCTCCATCCCCACTCATTTCTGTTCCATCGCTAGCCTTCAGAAGGGGAACTGGGTCCCGGTTTCGTGTGGTCTTTTTTTAAGTAGCCATAAAATAGTTTCGGATTTATAACTGCCCGGTTTAGCAAATCTTTTTCAAAGTCTTTGCGCGCTTTGAAGATAAGTCGCTTCACGAGGTTCCTCTGCGTTTTGTATGCATTTAGGGATACCGGATTTCTGTCTGCTCTATACTTTTTTATTTATCTCTTTCTTCAGCGCTTGAGTCAGCCACTGAGGTTTGTTGTTTAGCTTCTTCCGTGTAATCGGACAGTGGTTTCTCAGAAGAGTATGCAATAACTCACTGAACCATCCCCAATCATCAGTTATATTGCCAGAAAAAACTTATTCCCAATTTAATTTTGTTTATTTCGGCCTTCATTTGATCAAAGTCACCACGCCAAATATTCCTTCTAACCTTGGTGGGTTGTTCGGGTACCGAAAATATAGAATAGTCCCAATTTAGTACGATGTGATCACTTTTACCTAGAGGAGGTAGAGATTGCACCTCGTCGATCCTGTCCAGCGATTTCGTAAGTACCAGGTCTAGGCAGTTTGATTGCTACCCCTCACGCACCCTGGTGGGAGATCGAACGTGTTGACTGAGAGATGCATTAAGTGTCAGAGCTAGTAAACGCCAGTCGAATGCTTGCTCTGGGCCTCGTGCGTATGATGAACCCCAATCGATAAGCGGGGCATTGAAGTCTCCCATAATCAAGACGTCGGGCCGGGCAGCTAATCTCACTAACTCTTCTAGTAGACCAGTGTCAGCCTCATGATCATATCTAGGTGGACGGTACACGGTCAGAACTTCCAGGCTGGGTGATCCCGGTACCTTAATAGTAAGCCAGATGGCCTCGGTGCTGCAATGAAACCGCTCTGTTTTTTCCGAGACTAGCAGTCCATGTTTGACGTAAGTTATAATTCCTACTCCTTGGCGCCCTCTTCTATCTCTCCGGAACAGATTAAAGCCAGGTTGTGGCACTTCGCGGTCATCCACGTTTTCAGACAGCCAGGTTTCTGTCAGAGAGATAATGTCGGGAGAAAGGTCATATATCTGCACTTTTAGTTCATCTAACTTGGACAACAGACTCTGCGTTGGTGTAGAAGAATTTAAGCGAAATATTTTTGACGAATTTTGTCTCGGTGGAATTTGAATTTTGTTTGACATCGGCTGTTTAAGCCACGCTCAGGCCATTGTTCGAAGTATTATCGGTTGGTTCAAGAACCTCAAATTCCTGTGAATAATCTTCCCGTTCGAGATTACCAGGCTGGTCTCGCCATTTTTTCTTCTCGAAAGTAATTCTGCCACAAGTTCCCGACGTTTGAGCCGTTCCGCTAGAGAGTACTCCGGCTGAAAAAAAACTTCTTTGTGTGACTGGCGAAGGCTGGTCTTTTTTGATAAGATCAGTTTAACGTGTTCGTTATTTTGCATCACAATTTTAAGAGGTCGTGGTCGCGGCGTACCTGTGGCCTCGTCAGGCTCTTTTCCGATCTGAAATAATTTCAGAACTGAAAATTCCAAAGCTGGCTCGAACAGATCGTTTAGAACACGATTGAAGGATGCCATGTCCTCCGCGTTATGGTCTGAACTGACTGAAGTACATTATTCTAGGCCCTGGACAATAATACAGTGCTGTCATCCCTGTGGGTGTTGGAAAACTTTTTCTACAGTGTTTGTCATATTGGCCTCTGTGTGACTCGAGCTCGGGATGGCCGATGTAGATGGTTCCCCAGCATGGGCCTCATATCTGTTGCTATGTGTATTCGGGAAGCCAAGCCGTTTGTTGTTGCATGTCATTTCGGTGTTGGACATGGTCTCTGAGTTGGCCTCATAATCCGTGTCTGCGATCTGGGAGCTTGGGCTGGCAGTGGGCCTCGAGCTCGGACTGGCTGGAGTCAACATTTCGCCAGTATTGACTTTGCTGTTTTCGCTAGGGGTGCTCGCGAGGTCAGGCACGGCAGCTTTAGGCACCTTCACGCTGAATGTTGGCAGAGTCTTGCAATTTTTTATGAGAGCCTTAGGTTTTGGTGGTGGCCCAGCCTTCCCTTTGTTGTCCACAGCGAGGGTGTTCGAATTAGCCTCCACTGTGGCTGCATGGTCAACTATGGGGGCCTTGTCTTTAGGTATAGGTACACGCGTAGGTTTCTGAGGTGTTCTACACGTAAGCTCGGCAGCTGTCAGGTTTTCTGTTGACACGTGGGTCTGCTGGATAAAATCTCTCATGCCTTTCATTTCTTCCTCGAGTTTTTCCGTTGAAACGAGGGTCTGCAGCATAAACTCCTGCATATTTCTTACAATGTCGACAAGTTTATCAAACTTTGAGGTTAGCAAATCATATCCATCGCAATAGACTACTATTTGCGTCGGTCGCACCCAATTGGTAAGACTTTTAGATCTTGTCTCACTCCGTGCGTCGGTGGCGTAATGGTTAGACACGCGGCCTCGTAAAGGAGCAATTTTGAGTTCGAGCCCGCCTCGCGCCAAATTTTGCATTTGGCTTCTGATCTGCATAACTGCGTACAACAATTGTATTTTCAGCACAAAAGGTTAAGATATGCAGTTTTTGTCTTATATACGAGATAGAAAGCCTAAGGCTACGCTTTGCTGATACAATAATCCTTTAGGAGTCGAATCTTTTTACTGAAGACGATTGTAGTTAGAATTTAAGCAACAGAGCTTTGACTGACTACTAGGTAAATGTCTAAACTTGTAAACTTAGTTCAGGGTTGATAAAAAAAAGGTGTAACAACCGAGCTAGTTTAGTTTCTAAGTATGCAGTAGGTAATTTTAATACTGCTATCAACAAATGTGATATAATATAATGGAGCGACTCAGTCTTTGTCGTTTTCTCCGTGGATACTCCTCAGAAATCCTAACGAGATTGATTTGGACAGGTAGACTGTGTAATCCAAGCTAATAATTCCAGCAGGATGCTCGATTTGGAGAAATTTCCTGGTCGAACAGTGACAGTATCGCAGGGAATTGAACGAAGGATCGTTACAAAACAGTGTGTTTTTTGATCCGATTTTTGTCTTTCGACAATTTATTTCAGTGTAAAACTTGAATTTATTTCACCTTCGTGTTGCTCGAAAATTCAAACCGCGCGGGTTCAGTTCAGTTCAGTTTTATAATAATAATAATTTGTATATTTATGGCCCAAGGGGCCCTATCGTTACAAACTTGGTGCAATCGTGAAAATAAAAATAATGATGATAAGCAGTGAACTCTTATAAAATAATTGTCATCGGCAGTAAAAAAAACTCCTAAATCAGTGGATGAGTTCAGCGGGCCACCGAGTTCAAAAAATCTTTTGGAGAAAAAACTGCCTTAATAGGTAACAGGGTTTGATGTGGTTAGTTTGGGACCTGATGTTGAGGATTCGGGACGTTTATGGTCACGGGAAAAAATAACATATCGTTGAGTTAAGAAGGGGTCATCCGGGACAACAGGAGAAGGCAGTAGAAGTCAAGGGAACATCATCGAGTTGCGACCCACCAGATTCCGGAGCCAATCTCGAAGACCACAGCGAAGGTTGCAAAAGCGGAGAAGAATTCGCAGCCCTTGGAAGTGATGCTTGACTCTGCAGAGGGAAATGCTAAAATATTTAGAAACCATTTTAGTATCCTGGGAAGAGCTTCAAATGCCAGGAAGACCCTTTTCAAAATTTACAACTTGCGTGTTTGGAAAGGAAACAGACAATAACGACTTTATTTCCTCTAAATTTTAATGCTTATGTAATTTGCCTTTAAAAATCGATAGTGTAGAAGACATTTTAATATCAAGTGGAAGGTTGTTCCAAATAACAGCATATTTGGGGGTAAAAAGCGAGAACGGTTAGGTGTGGAGCTACGGGGTGGTAAAATTATCATGGAAGAGTTACGAGTGGCGTAAGGTCGGTCTACTGGAAGGAGAGCGTTAATTTGTGGGAGATTAGGACTATTGTTAACGCGAAACAGAAAGCATACACCAGCTTCGAGTCTTCTTATCCAAAGAAATTTAATGTTTGCTAATTGACATCTATCTGTATAACACATACCAGACCCAGAAACAGAAATTATTTTACGAGTGAATACTTGTTGAACCTTTTTAATCTTACTACGGTCATGCTGAGTCATGAGGCCAAAAAGCTGGCTGCAGTATTCTAGTATAGGAAGAACAAACATGCGGTATACTTTTAACTTCATTTCTTGAAGGAAAAAAATATGCGATATATCTGTGCGGCCTTGGCAGAAATTCGATCTGCATGAGGTGATAATGCAAGCTTATTCGTGTAAGTAAGTCCCAAATCCTTTATCGTAGATCTTTCTAACAGTGGACTTTTTTGGAAGATAATGGGTCCAGGAAGGCTTGTGGGACCAAAACTCAAGAAACTACATTTTGATGGAGAAAACTCCACCTGCCATGTAGCGATCCAACTTGAGAGAGTATGCAAGTCTGCGTTAACTTAATCAACACAAGTACTGGCCGTGTCCTTAGAAAATGAGTAAATACACTTAAGGTCATCAGCATAAATGAAATTTTCCTAATTATTTAGCACTGTTGAAATTTCCTTTATGTAAAGAATGAAAAGGAGGGGACCTAAAACCATGCCTTGTAATACGCCACTCGTGATCGGCTGAGGCATTGAGTAGCTTTTGCCTACTAAGATCTTCTGGCTGCGGTTAGACAGGTATGAGGCAATGAAATCGAGGAGGGGAGGCCTGATGCCTAGGGCTTCCAGTTTCACTAAAAGGCGCCTATGAAGCACCTTGTCAAAAGCTTTTCTAAGGTCAAAGTAAATCACGATGACTGATTGCTGTTCATTGCGAATTGAAGAAACAATTTAAGAAATGCCAAGTGGCAGGTCTCGGATGATCTTCCAGGTAAAAATCCATGCTGTGAGGCACTTAATAGCTTATTTTCTACACAAAAATCGAGAATTTGATTAAAAATGATCTTTTTCAGAAGTTTGGCTAGGGCCGGGGTTTATGAACACCTCGGTAGTAATTTACGTCCGAACGAGTTCCTGACTTGAAGACTGGAAGAATAATAGATGTCTTCCATGAGTCAGGAAAGAAATCGTTTTGAAGATAAGCTGAGAATAGATAATTGAGCAATCGGAGGAACCTGAATACTCTCTTGATAAGTGAATTTGGAAGGCCGTCAGTTCCCAAGGAGTGCGAGTTTTTTAGACGGATAATGTGCTTACGAATTACTTCTATGGAGAAATCTATAGTACTGATAGTATTGACTGAGCATGGCTGAAACGACGGGACCGGTTCAGATTCCGTCGTAAGGTGTTTTGCAAAGAACGCATTGAACAGTTTAGCCTTCTCGAAATCATCTTGCACAGAGTTTTTATTTTCATTCAGTAAAGGGGGATTTCGTAACCTCATTTAGCGGAGGACCGACGACGGAACAGTTTGGCAATCGATTTCGCAGAGTTTAACTCGCTGAGTGCGCAAGATTCCCTCTTTTTTTCACGTGCAAGACAAATCTTGAACGCTAATTCGAAAATCGCTGCAATTCTAAGGTGCACAGATAATGAACTGGTAGACTGGTCTTTCAACTGTCTTTGCAATTTCTTTAGTCTAGACAAAAGAAAATGAGGAACGGTGAGGTCCGAAGTATAAGGCTTAACATTTTTGATCGGCACAAATTCCAAAATGCTATTTGAAATTGCCATCAATAAGTCACAGAGAATTGTTACACTGTTTGTGGAGGAAAGCTCCTGCCAGTCTAGTGAGTCCATAAAGTTGTTAATTAAATTAATATCAGCTAGGTCAAACGTACGGTAGGTACGAGTGGTGCTAGCCTTTTTCGTAGAAGCAAGCGGAAGGCAACAATCGATCAAAGTATGGTCACTTGGGAAGAGGTTCTGATTGTAGTCAACGAAAAGGGGGAAATGTCATTTGTGAAAATTGAATCTAAAATATGCTGATCCCTTGTTGGGGAACAGACCAACTGAGACCAGTTTGAAAAATTGATGGTATCTAGGAAGGGCTGAAATCTGGATGGACAACAGTTCAATGACCAATCAATTGCGGGAAAGTTGAAATCCCCAGCGATAACTTTAGCATCAAAGGCGGACTCCGAAATCAGTCTAAATATTTCGCAAAGCTTTTCATCATCTTCCGCCGATGAGTTAGAGGGACTATAAATGTATCCAATAATCGCCTTCTGACGGGGAGACAGGATAATGGATGCAAAGCAGTAATTGCCCGAGAATGAATCAGCATCTAGGTCGAACGGGAAATGCTAAAAAAATATCTTTAATATAGACAAGACAACCACCACCACGTTTACTAGGGCGGTCTTGAAGGTATAAATCATACTCGTCTATTGTGAGTAAAGCATCAGAAATTAGTGGATGGGTCCACGACTCTGTAATGCATATAACATCTTGCTTCAGCTCGAACGCAATAGCTCTAAGTTGAGCCATCTTATTTAAAACAGATCTTGCATTAAGCAGGATTATATCTAGTGCAGCTCGAGTAATCGAACTAGGGTTATCTTTATTTAGTAATAAAAATTTGGAGGTGGGTAATTTGGTTGGAAGTTTGGAGAATAGCCATCGACTGAAGCAGGACAATTAACATAACGAAGCTGAGGGGGATAGCTGAAAGCTGCAGGTAGATAGCTCTGTGAGATCGATGGGCCATAAGGATAAGTGCCGTGGTGAGCTTGCTGATAGTTACCGGGAAATTGGGAAAACCAAGACGGGAAAGAGAGGCTGGAGGGCGAGGTAAGGTAACTATTAGGATTAAGCGGTGGGAAGCCTGGCCCAGTATGATAATTGTGATAAGTAGGGTAACCTATATGTTTGTTAGCTTCCTGTTGTATAGGCTTAGTTAGTGTTTGGGAAGGCTGCATGCTCGCGGTTGAGTTCCGGATCCCACCCTTTCGACGACCTGAAATGGGTGATTTGATTGGAGGTTTGGGAGGACTCTGATCGAGTATCGAAGCTGTTGGTCTACCTGACGTCGAGGGTATTCTGGAATTTCTAGGAGGGCTACCAGAATTACTAGCTATGGCAACTGGGTGAGCATCTAAGTTGGAAGTAGACGGGGAAGTCTGATGACTTGAGGGGGATGAGACAGTTGCTGTACTGGGGAGCAGTAATCTAGGTTTGACAGGAATAAAAGGACATGGCTCGCTAGGCTTCCTAGGGCTACGACCAGGAACTTGAGCCGGTTGTTTTGAATTTACTATTTTATTAGAAGAACTTGACGCTATTCGTCGCTCCATTGGAGTGAGATCATGACAGAGGAAATACATATCAGGCTGAAGACTGATATCAGTAATGATGTTTGCCTTTCGCAGACACCGCTTGGGTCTGGAATTCTGTGGCTTCCTACTGAATGAAAGTGTCGCCTTCATACTTTTCGAAGCAACAAGTAGATTAATCACGAAAACAGTCGGGAATTCAGAATAAACCAACTGTTAAAGCTTATATAAGTTGCTGAAAGCAAGACTGATGGTTAACAGAATGCTAGGTAAGCAAGCAGACACCAAACATACAAAAGGAACGGAAGCAGATTTTTCAAGCGTAAGAACTGGTACGTACGGATAATTTATATAAGAAAACGAAAGACTAATAGTCGTTTCTTCTCTTAGATAAATCGATTTATATAAGAATGATGACTTAGCTGAAATTTCGAAACCAGCGCTCGACGTCGACCTTGTCTGTTTACGGTCATTGGTGCCATATTTGATGGAAAGGTATCTATGCTCACTTTTCAGCAATGTGAGAAACTAGAGCCTTTCGTCAATACGGTGTCTACTGAGACCCGTGATCGGCAAAAAAGGAATTTTAATTTTCTTTTCAAAATGCTTCCAAAGATAAGCAACCTATGGATGTTGCTGTTCAGTTTCTTTACTCTTGTGGCTTTAATTTTAAGGTTGCAGAAGCTAAAAGACTCTCACCCCGAAGTAAAAACCCGCCAATTCTCGTAAAACTTTCTTCGGCGATAGAAGTAGACCTCATATTCTCTCAGCATGAATGGTCAGCCAACTATTATAAGGAAAATAAACTTTATGTATGCAGGGATGAAACGCCAATGGAGCGTCGGGTTTTATCCCAAGTAGCAAATGAGAACACTGGCTCTGGTTCAGCGAAACCGAAAGATAACTCTGAGGCTGGCCCTCCCGCTCAGGTAAGCCCACATCCCTCTGGATCAATGTCAGTTTCCCCTGATACTTCTCCCATTCACCTTACTCGACAAAGTTCCCCATAAAAGACTGATCGTGAAGCTAGTGAGTCACGGGATTTGGCCCCCCTCCTTGATTACCTCAAATCCTATCTTCAGAACCGATTCCAAGTAGTACAACTTCGAAATATAGTATCAGAACCAGCTCATATAAGCAGTGGTGTTTTTCAAGG
>JAYGXS010000963.1:0-17360 GCA_036362985.1 Ligula intestinalis
TGAGTCGGCGGTGGCCAGGCGCAGCGTCTACTTTTGGGCGCATACATGTGCGTACGCGAACTGTAGACCCAACACGAGGTGTGATCTAGATCCGTACGAGGCAGCTGGTCTGGCTCTGCTCAACTAGGATCATCACTGTCTCACCGTCCACCCCCCCCCCCCGCCCCGTATTTGGCACATGCACACATTCGTCCCTCAAGCAACATCTTCCCCCTCACAGGCGTGTAACATCGCGCTTGTGCAGAGAGCGTGAAGGCGAGGAAAAGCCAAAGCCGCGTCCCATCTACGCTAAGATAACAGCGTAAAGCATGCAACAACGAAAGCCCAACTAAGATGCAGGCAGCAGCATAAATTAGCGGGGAGCATCGTAACGCTGGGGATCGAGGTCCGGACTAACTTCCGAGGCGGCGGCTAATAACATCAGATGATCTAATTTAAAAAATTCGCGGTCTCGGTGGGATTCGAAACCACGTCAGCTAGGGGAAGGCTTTCGTACAGCCAACGCTGTACCATTGAGCTAGGAAGGCACGCCGAAGGCCTTGAATTTAATCACAATTGAGTTGATTTACCCACCCAACAAACTGCACTTATGGAATCGATCACAGCGGATACGGTAAGCTGACTGCCCAGGCAGGATTTCCTAAGCAATAATCTGGAATCCACCAGAATGACTGACTATTAGGCTCCCTTAATCATTAGAAGGGTTTAGGATATTTGACTAATTCAATTGACCCAATTGTGAAAAATCGGCAGCCTCGGTGGGATTCGAAACCAACAGCCAACAGCCAGGTCGCAACATTTTTCAAAATTGGGTCAAATGGATTAAAAATCAAACGAAAAAGGTAAACACTATGAGGATAATCGACTTCAAAGTAAGAGCACCGTGCACGTGCGTCGAACAGTCCAGGAGGTCTAGAAAGAACGATTTTACGATCGCCTGGTCAAATACGAGTTACTAAGACGGAAGAGGAGGAGGAGGGGGAGGAGGGGAACGGTGGATCAAAAAAGCGAAAGCAAACTTGACCCCCGAGAAGCCTAGACTGCACTTCATTTATAGCCTGGGTCGGTGGTCAGGCACAGAGTCTATTTTCGGGCGCATACATGTGCGTGCGCGAACTTTACACGAGGCGTGATCTAGATCCGTACGAGGCAGCTAGTCCACTCCTGCTCAACCAGGATCATCACTGTCTGACCGTCCACCCCCCCCTCGCCCCGTATTTGGCACATGCACACATTCGTCCCTCAAGCAACAGCTTCACTCCTCCAGGCGTGTAACATCGCACATGTGCACAGTTTTATCTACGCATAGATAGCGGCGTAAAGCATGCAACGAAAGATGCGGGCAGGCAGCATAAATAAGGGGGGGAGGGAGCATCTTGGCGATCGAGACCGAGTTCCGGACTAATAGCATCAGATAAATTAGAGCAGATGTGTAGAGAAGAAAAGGAGGAATTACTGCGGTTTTGAGCCAGATTCTACGTACATACAACCGACTCCCAACGCGCAGGTTTTTTGCGCGCTCTGGGTGACTTTTTGCGTTTGGGCCAAACAGGTAATATGGCAGAGACTATGCCAAGTTTGTGAGCTGGAATTTGATGCTGTGTGTCTGCACGCAGTGGGATCGAAAGAAATAAGGGAGTACCACATAAGACTACTAGCCAATTGGGATTATTTATATGACCATCTAAAACGCACACAGGAATAGGGACGCTCTGTCGTAGTGTTTATAAGAGAAGGTTCCCAAATCAAAAGTCAGGTAAGATAGTGTTAGTAGGAACAGCTTCTACTGAGCGAGAAAAAGCTCTAAAACGAGTGCTGCCAAACGATCGCAACCGATGCTTTCTCAAGCTAGTTGATTCGGTGAGCGTGTGTGACCGCTGCTGCGAAGCATTGACTGTGGGATGTCTGCTCTGTCAGTTGCAGCCAATCAAATGAGGCGGGGCGTATCGATTGGCTGTGAGCGCGTATGAAGCGTCGAGTCGACCGAGAGCGTGGGAAAGGACGATAGCGCGCACGCGGAGTAGATTATTACGCGTGGGTGCAAGCCTTGGCAGAGCTAAAGCAGAATGATTCACCGTGGTGGCACTGGGCGCACGGTCCCCACAGCCCTGCGCCAGCCATAACGTAAAATTAAATCGCAGTCCCAAGTTTGACTCGACAGTTCCCCCGTCGATTTCGACGATGGGCACCACGCGCTTCAACAGGCCGCACCAAACGCTGAAGCAAGCCGCAACAAACACTGAGGCAAGCTGGGCCAGCTGGGCCAGCAACACGAAAGCTACAGCAAGCAGAAGCAACGCAACGAACTACCGTGAGAGAAAACAGGAGCTTCAGCAGACTCGCGGAGAATATGCCCACTCGCTCGCCACTCCCACCTCAGTTTCCGGTGTAAAGACAAGGTCAATAAGACCGGGGACTCACTCACACACTACCCTGAACCTCCTACCCTGCAATTAACACCAATTTGCCTGACCCTCAACCCTTACGTTAAACCATAACCTAAATTTTAACCCTATCCATCGAACATTTTTTTTCCTGGAGGTTGATGCAAATACACTTATTTTTATGTATTGCTTGGAGGGGAGGGTAAAAGACACTTGACAGACAAGCCTGCAGACGGGGAAGATTTACGCAGGTGGGCAATGCCGGATGTTGCTACAACAATAGGAGTAACTGATAAGCCAGTAACAACTAGGCATTTCCTTTAATTATTGCAGCGTGGACGTTCTTGAAGACTCGGACCTGTCAGCCGACGTACCTATTCTGGAAAATTTCGGCTAATTACGGAGCCGACCGCACTCCCTCCCTCCCCCACTTCACGTTTCATTGGTAAACAACTGACGACAATTATAGATCCCATTTTTAAACTTTGATCCCACCGCGCACTTGCTTCCAGCTTGCTGTTCAGAAGTCGCAAGGTCAAACTGTTATATGCGACTAACGCGAGCAGTGTTGATAGCAGCAGACGAAAACGCGAGGACCTTGGTGCACGACAATCAAGGACGACGACCAGCTGCGAAATATGTATACTCGCAGGGCATAAAGTCTCTCTTTATCTGTCCTCGGAAGAAACATATCCTACAGTTTTGCACCCAGGGCGCACGCACGTTTTCGAACTGATTCTTCGTCCTATGTAACGTACTGCGGCAGAAGGGGGCCTGTGCCGTATAACGGGGAAGTTTTTTGAAGCCCCACGCGACTGGCGCTTCTCAACTAGGCCTGAATGCAGGACAGTACACTTGCGACTCCGTTTCTCACGCCTTGCGTTTACGGTTCCCGCGGGCGATCGTGTAGCGAGGGTTGGTGGCGGTTTATGCTGTGCTTCTGCTTAATAGTAGTACTGCAATTATCAGGCCGAATCCCAGGTGGTAGGTAAAAGGCAGAAGGCCCCTGTGAGAGAGAGAGAGATTTCTTGTGAACAGAAGTCCCAGTTGCTGTTCCAGGCAGCAGTGGCCGCTGGCGAAACTACAGTTAGTCTTGACTGCGTCCAGTCACGCC
Organism: Ligula intestinalis; assembly: GCA_036362985.1. Classification (NCBI taxonomy): domain Eukaryota; kingdom Metazoa; phylum Platyhelminthes; class Cestoda; order Diphyllobothriidea; family Diphyllobothriidae; genus Ligula; species Ligula intestinalis. Next base: position 3,499 of record JAYGXS010000963.1, read on the forward strand.
TGAGAATAAATGAGACAATGGTGGCAGTAGGATTGTGGAGCGGGTTCAAGTGTTCTCCAATTGGTGCGTGTGCCATTACCAAAGAGGCAGGCAGGCAAGTGGCCCTTGTTGGATCCGGAACCCCGACGGGTGGGCCTCAATCCCGGCGGCGAGGAGGAGGAGTCGGAGCAGCATAGTCAGGAGGGGCTGCTCTGTCATAAAAAAAACAGATGGAGAGGAGAAGACATGGATTCACCATAGGGAGGTTTGGTGTAGCAGACCTCGGCCGCCCTGAGGGCGGGTGGGAACGCGGTCGAAGACGCGTCTGCTGTGGTTCCCATTACCTGAGAGGTATTGTGTCTGGTGGCGTAGACTGTGTCGGCCGAGGGGCGAGTTCAAGTGGCACTGGGGCAGTCCCGACTACGTGGACGCACTTGGGTGGAAGTCAGTCAAGTGTCTGCAGGTCAGTGCGTCTGAAAGCGCGGACTGCGATAGTGGATGACCTTGAGGCAGTTGACCTTGAACAAGGAAGGCGGGGCATAACAAGGTTGGGCGGCGGCTACACGCTTCTCACCGTGGCCTGAGTGCGGCACACAATACGGGCGACTCCGTCTCTCGCACGCCTTGGGGGCACACGGTTCTCGCAAGCGATCGTGCAGCGCCAGGGGGTTAAGACTGAACAAAAAAGAGAGCTACCAACGCGAAGAAGGGGGAGGCACTAGAAGGAGCCTGTTGCTGTCGTCAACAGCGAATAATCCGTAAAATACTCCGGGCCTGCTAGCCACACAGACATGACCAAAACTTAATCGCGGTTCCAACAAGGGACAGCGTCAACAGCCCCCACCCCCACACACACACGGGGCCATTGAGGAAGTCCGCCAGCCTATTTAAGTTTCTAGAGCCGGGGTAGGGAACGTATGGCTCGCGAGCCAGGCGTGGCTCTTTTGGTGATATCATCTGGTGGCTCTCTCAGATAAAATTGGAATTAGAAACATCAGATTTTTTGATTTTGCTTCCTCCAATGACGGGCTTATTATACTCACATTTAATGCTATGGCCCTCACTGAAATATATTTCCAAGTTGCGAAAATTCCCATCAGAGAATTCAGAAGAGTGTTTGGCGAGCATACGTAGCTTTCGATAAATTCTCATCGGGCCGTTACAATTATATAGGGAGGGGTGCAAATTAACATGCTGGTTATCAAGTTATCACAAAACGCAAATTAGTCATGGGGATGAGGAAGGGGTCTGGGGTTGGTAGTAATCAGCTAATGAGGGTTTGTTGAGTCCGGATAGGGGATGGGGGAAGGGGGGTGGGGTTGGGTGAAGCGGCAGCAAGCGGGAAAGATGCAGGTAGTTAGGTAACCGCTGGCCAAGCCAAGCTCGGGGCTTGCAGGTTCTTCTGCGCGCACAGAACCGGCTTCCTCAAACGGATCGCGGTTGCTTCTGCTGTTGCCAGCAAACGCTGACCCAGGGGCTTTGGGTAGTTTGGCGAGACCTTGTAAATTACCTTGAAGGCTTCGCTGGGGTCCACACGATGTCCGGAGTCAACCATGTGGGCAAGAATTGAGCTTTTGACGCTTCTGACTTCGCCTTTGGCCAGCCATGCCGGGAGGTGCTCCCGTATTCTTTTTCGATAGGCGCCGACTCGTGCGACCGATATAGCTTGCTCCACAGGAACAAGTGAATGAGTATATGCACATGGAGGTGGTCTGAGTTGGCAGCCTATCTTTACCTTCGCCGTGCAGGACCGGGTTCGTTGAGAATAACACCCGAACGTTCGCTGCTGGGATGGTTCGTGCTACGGCTTGGTTAAGACGTCTGCTGAGAAGCTCGCTTGCTGCGTCCCCTTGCATGTTAATTTGCACCCCTCCTTATATAATTGTAACGGTCCGATGAGAATTTATCGAAAGCTACGTATGCTCGCCAAACACTCTTCTGAATATTTCCAAGTGTTTGCTTTCTTGGCTCTCTGAGTCAAATAGGTTCCCGACCTCTGTTCTAGCGTGCAACAGTCTCCCGCGACGCAACGGCATGAATCGAAATACAGACAGACGGCATAAAAAGTGAGTTTTTTAGACAAACACCCACAGAAGCACGGGTGTGCGTGGGAGGCTGAACGAGAACTATGTAGTTCGGCCGCTCCTGGAACGCAGCCGATAAGCAACCCTCCAAACTCGACAAACAGAAAGACAGGCCATAGGAACTCTCGCAAACCTCCCTACCCTGCAGTAAACACTAACTTACCTTACCGTCACAGGCCTTTCGTTCAACCACAACCCACATTTAACCCTAACCATCAACCTACTTTTACCAGTATGCTGACAAAAATACGCCTGTATCTCACGAACGGTTCCTGTTCTCATGTACTGCTCGGGGGGAGGCAGGGTGTTAGGAGGCGCCTAACGGGCAGATAGCGTGCAGCAAGCAGCCACGCTCACAACAGGCTATCGATCGGCTTACACACGACGAACGCAACACGCAGTAAAAGCAATCAATACTTCAAATTTTAAGCTGAATGCCGCCAGAAGCTGAGTCACAGCCAATCGTGCCGGTAGCCAAGCCAGGACAGAAGCTGATTGCCTCGATGGACCTAGCTTACACTCGTTTGTTGTCCTGAATATGTTGTACCAATTAGGCTCAAAGACTTCTGCTTTTGTCCTCTTCTTTTCGTGTTCTTCTTGAGGGACTCACACAAGGCGTAATTGGGCGGTGATAACTCGGCCTTGGCTACCGTTACAACACAGGAGACATATAAGTCGCCCCCAGCGACTAGCCTGCCGGTAGGGAAGATTTACGCGGCTGAGCAATGGGGAGATGTGGCTACAACAACACAAGACTGAGCTCTAGGGCGGTAGCAACCGATAAGCCAGAAACAGCTGGGAATTTCATTGAATTATTGTAGCGTGGATGTTTTTGTGAAAAATCGGGCCTGCCAGCGGACGTTCCAATTATTGAAGCATTTGGTTAATTACAGAGCCGCCTCATATCACCTCCCCCCCCCAACTACTTCCACGATTGATTGGTTAAACAGACCAACATTACTGACCGCATGTATTGAGTGTAGCAGATTCCGGCGGCGCGACAGCATGAATCAAAATATAGACAGACCGACGGCATCAAAATAAGCCCTCTTAGACGCAGACGTCTGGGAGTTTGTGGGTTTGTGGGGGGGGGAATCTGTCAGTGTTCCATGGCAGACAGTATAGCGAGACATAATTTGTTCGGCCGCTCCTGGGACGCAACCGATAGGAAACCTCAACAAACAGAGGGAGACAGGCCATACAAAAAGCCTAGAGACAACATCATTTGCGGAGGTAGAACGGCAAGGTCACGAAAGGCTAGTCTGGCGATCAATTCCCTGTGGAAGTTAAAACAATAGGTGTCTACGTCTGACCCTCTTCCACCTACCGCATGGAAGGATGGGGGGAGGGGGTGAGTTCCGTATTGCCTTGCAGGAACTCTGTGGATGCGCAAAAAATGGCGAGCACGTAAAGACGAAAAAGATGACCTACGACGTGTCGCGGGCTAAGATATGGTTATTTGACGGAGAGAGCAGGATATATAGGCGTTCTAGACTCCTTTTATCCTCGTCGGCAACAGTTTAAAAAAGAGGAGAGGGAGGTAGCAAGGTTGCTGGCCCACTAAGCCCTACAGCTTGGGTAGGCTGCTGATCAGGGATGCGTTTACAGATGCATGAGTGCGTCCACGTGACAAGCTCACGCACGCCGACAGCATCTACGGCTATGCATGATTTCAAAAGGGGGGTTTGAAGTGCATGCAGGCCGCCTTTTGCTTGACGTGATTTTCACTTCTATCAAGTTCATCATAATTCCGCGAAAGTATTCAGAAAAATGCAGGTTGTAGGAACCTACTTCTTGTACTCACCCGTTTGGTTTTTAAAAGTCCGACGTTCCCAAGATTACTTGTGTAGGCAAATACAACTACAAGAGATGCAATGCGGTCAGTGTCACAATGTTAATATTTTATAAGAGCAGGCTTTGCATATTGATGGATGTCTTGGGGGCTCACTCTCGAGACCTACCAGTGACAATCATTCCAGACAGAAGGATATTACCGACAAAGAACACTTTTATTCTGAGCCAACGTACTACTGTGCTTTCAATATTTAATTTAGGTGATTTAACTGAATGCGGTGTTAATCATTAATTGCTTTGGGCTCTTTTCTACTGATAAGAGCAGCTTAGTGAGACACCATACATGAGGTGTTCGGAATCAACAAAATGTTCGAGAATAACGGTGTTTGTGATTACAATTTTCCCGTCCCAATTTTAACACGATTCAATAGGCGCTGCCGACTCGTGCGGCTAATATTGTTGTAATGCTGCCAAAAGCCAAGATTTGTGCCGTTCCAGGCGCTTTGTTTCAACGTCTCCCCAAAGAAGACAAGGGGACATAGAGGAAGTTTTTGTTGCGTACCAAGTGCGAGATATTGAAGCAAGCAAACGTTGCAAGATCGGACCAATCAGATTGTTTGCTCGAGTCAGTAATGGAGTCAATGCGGATTGAGATGGTCTGAGATGGCAGTCTATCCTTACCTTTTCGGCGTAAAATAAGGTCGGTCAAGAATAATATCCAAGCCAGTGCTGGTTCGTGCGGGCTCGTGCGACAGCTTGGGTAAGACGTTTACTTAAGAGTTCACTCGCCATATCCCCCTGAAAATGAACACTGAGTGTTTTCAGTTTCTGTAGTGTGTGGTTTTTGAAAAACCACTAAACCAGTCGCTGAAAAGACAACTCTGCGACGAAGCCTCCTTTCAAAATGATGCAGAAAGGGAAGTCATTAGAAAACACCCCTTGACCGAACTGTTGCACACGAAACCCTTTCCAGCCACACATTCAAATTTGATGAGGCCAACATTCTCGCAAGAGGTGACAATCGGATGAGTCTAGAAGTACTTGAGTCATGGTTCATAGGCCTTCATTCCGTCAATAAATGCAACGACTTGCCCAATCCATATTCGGTGCTGAGACTCAATTTGGCCAAGGCAAATCGCCATTTAGGGAACGTATAGGCCACCACGTCATCCTACGCCTGACGTAGAAAATCAGCACTCACACCAAACAGTTATCGAGTTTTTGCACACTTTTAAAATGTAACTACGGCTACTGCGGTGTGGTTATGTCTCTGATGATGAATCCGAGACGGATATCGAAACGTCACGCGAATAAAAGTATTGTATCAGCGATCGGGTCGTCTTCTTCTCAATTACTTCCTGGGACTCGCATGCTCGCTTGTATTGCCTACCCTCGATCAGCTTTGTTTATTTTTCGCGGAGAAGGTAAGGATAGAGGGCCAGCGTAAACCACCTCAATGTGCATTTACTTCTTCACTGACGCTCCTGTAGAACAGATTATATAGATTTCAAACGAACCACTAACCGTTTCACGTGGAGGGCATATACGCAACAAAACGGCGGGCCCGTGGCTCAATTGTTAGAACGTTCGCCTCTGGCCGGAGAGACGCGAGTTCGAAACTCGGGTGTGGCGGCAATTTCCGCTGCTACACTGGAGTTGGGCTACCACCACCTGATGACGCCTAATGAGGCAGAAAAGGCCTTTGTGGATGTGCTTTGTGTTTTTCGGTAAAAAACCATATTTCCAGTATCTCAATGAGGTGGGGGGGGGAACAGGCCGCACGATACAACTGGCTAGTCTCTGATGGTGGGACAAGACATTCCAAAAACCAGTCTTGATGACGCCCCCCCCCGCACAGAGGGATCACGGCAGACGAAACTGCAGGAGAATGAGACTTTCCTAATAAGCTACAACTCGGTCATTTGCGACCCCGGAAAGCCCAGCTATTTGCCACAACCTCAGAGGACGTTATGTTACTTGCAGCCGCCGGTGCAAAACATGCAGATAGTGTTTATCCGGACGGCCACCGCACAGACGTCCCACAGGCAGCTGACCCTTGACTTAGTTTTAACAAGGCATCGCGAGATGGCTGGCGCAGCCGCCCCCTAAGTCAAATCGGGCTCGGAGGCAAAAGTAGTTTATGTAGTGCACATCATATATGCATAGTTCCAGCATTTCGGCCTATGGGAACGGTGGTTCTAGGGGTTTTATGTGTGGGAAATTAGAGCAGGCACTGATGGAAAGTTGTAGAAGTAAGTGCAAAGTAAAAAAATGTAGTTAAATTTATTTCCCGTGGCCGCTGGGAGTAAGTTGTTCCGCATGTAAACTTTGGTGTGCGAGGGAAGAGAGAAAGGAAGAGATGGGAGACCGACAATGCAACACTATTTCCTTCATCAGATGCCAAGACGGTGGTCCTTCTGGGCCGATGAATGTGTAGGCCAACGACGCCGCGTCAGGTGCCAACGAGCTTCAGATGTAGGCTGCTTTTCCCCTCTCGCCACTTTAGTCACTTCTGTGCACGGGATTGTTCGACTGCCGACTCCGACAAAGTACACCAAGTGCTCCAAACAAGTTGGAGCAGGGAGGATTACTGGAGAACAGGGGGTTAGTTTTAAGGGATTGGAAACGAGCAACTGTATACCGCACTCTTCACGCTCAACCCACTTGAACCGGTGACAAGACAGAGTCGAGATGACTGAACGGGGTCAAGTGTAGGCCGCTTTCAACAATGCAGGCCAGAAAACCGCGTCTTAAAATGACAGTAGGTTTTTGCGCTGGTACAACCATACTATCTACCCTCACTCATCTCCAGCGGGTGTCAAGACAGACTCAAGGCGATAGAGACTGATACTGCTACTAATACGTCGACTACAACTAACTAGCAATGGAGTGAGTCCTGCCATCCTGGTGTCATGTGTTAGGTATCAGTATGCACTCTGATGGATTATTTTTTAAAAATGGCATCGAAAAAAAATAACTTCGACGGCGCACATGCGGGGACGCCAGTGCTTGAAGGAAGGCACGATAAAACGGCTAATCAGAGGACAAAAAAGACTCCACGCACAGGAGAGGTCGGATAAAATTGAAATGGTTTCTTTTTGGCCCAAAAGATCAAACAAAAAGGAGAAACTCAGCGAGGTTACCGAAAGCATTGCGGCACCAGGCGGGTGGGGGAGCGGCGATCCGTGTTCTCTCAGCGCAAATTAATCCAAAATCAAAACAGAAGCCCCTGGCGCAACCCAAGATTATAAACGCCTGCACACACACGCACACACATGCATATACAAACGCACCAATCAATTTTCGCGTCACGGCTGATGTGACCTAATTAGGGGTAATGTGAGTGGAACACAGAAGGTCATGCTAATCCGTTGGCTCCACTAATGCCCGCACCGTCCTCGTCAGCATTGCTAAGGCTCAGTGAGCAAGCAAGCGAGGCTGCATCGTCACCAGATGAGAAGGCATCAGTCTGATCACGTGCCTGGTTGTCAGCACGTGAGCAGGTTGTGAACTTAATCCCATTTGGATTGATTCACTCGCCCAGCCTACTGCACATATGTAATCCGCCAGTAGGCGCACAGTAAGCTGCCTGTCCAGGCTGGCTTTCCTAAGCAATCACAAGTACATAGCAAGAGTATTTCAATGAGGCGATGCAACGCAACTGACAATCCTCTGAAGATTATGAGGCAAGACATCCCGAAGGGCAGTCTTGATGCCGCCCCACACGGAGGGAAGAAGGCAGACCAAACTGCAGGAGATTGAGACTTTCCTACTAACTTCAAGCCCTTCAACTGTGACCCCGAAGAGCCCAGCTATTTGCCCCATTCAGAGGGCTGCCCACAGAAAACCACAACAGACGCGTCTTCGTCGCGTTCCTACGCGCCCTCAGGGCGGCCAAAGTCTGCTACACCGAACCCCCCTACGGTGGATCTATCTCCCCACCTCTCCATCTGTGCTTTTGATCACGGAGCAGCCCCTCCCGACCATGCTGCTCCGACTCCTCCTCCTCTGCCTCGCCGCCGGGATTGAGGCCAATCCGGCGGGACTCTTGATCCTACAAGGGCTACTAACCAGCCAGCCACAACGGCCCACAAATGGTAGGACAAACAAGGACACGAGGCCTCTATGTTACTTGCAGCCGACCAAGTGCACCACAGCTCCGGTGCAAAACATACAGATCGTGTTTATCCGAACGGCCACCGCAAACGGCCTCACCGACAATCGACCTTTGACTCAGTCTTAATAAGACATCGCGATTGGACAGGACATTATGTAATGCGGACGGCAAGTCACGCTACAAGAAGACCTTGAGACCCGCGACTCGATGGATAGACGGTTCTAACACCACGACAGCTGATAAAATCCGGCCACTTTGCCGTATTTGGTATGCTCAGATATGTTTCGCCCCGCGATCTACCGAACAATCCAGTTACCTTCGTGCCAAAGAACTGGTGAGCAGACAAACCGCATCAAAACTGCTGTCTCGTCCTCCAACTATGAGGCCCTGGGGTCATGTGTTAGGTATCAGGTGCGCTCTAATGGATTATTTTTATTAAAAATGACATTGAAAAAAAAGAATTTCGACGGCGCACATGCTAGTGCTCGAGGGAAGGCATGATAAAACGGCTAATCAGTAGACAAAAAAGTCTCCATGCAAAGGAGAGATCGGATAAAATTGAAATGCTTTCTTTTTGGCACAAAAGATCAAACAAAAAGGACAAAGTCAGCGAAGTTACCGAAAGCATTGCAGCACGAGGAGGCAGCGGCGGACTGCTAATCCGTGTTCTCTCAGCGTAAATGAATCCAAAATCAAAAAACAGAAGCACCTGGCGCATCCCAAGATTATAAACACGTGCACACGTACAAACTCTGCGCCAATCAATCCTCGCGGCATGGCTGATGTGACCCGATTAGGGGGGAATGTAAGTGGAGCATAGGAGGTCAGGCTAATCCGTCGTCGGCTCAGTGAGCAAGCGAGGCTACATAGTCACCGGATGAGCAGGCGTCAGTCTGATCACATGGCTGGCTGTCAGCATGTGAGTAGGTGAAAGCGATGAGATCGCATGAGACACACACACACATACACAAAAGTTAGGCGCTGTTAGAGACACCAATAAGAAGAAGGCGCGGAGCAGCAACTAACGTCGTGCCTAGGAAATAAAAGAACGAAGACGGAAGAGGGAGACCCCGGGCGCCGGAGACGCTTCGCCTTCAGGGAAGCGGTGAATACGGGGTAAGTAGGAAGGTTCTATTTTGTGTGTTGCGAGAGGCATGGCAGTGAACAGTGCTCAGAGCAGATGGAATCCCGCCGGTGTATGTGGAGAGACTACACCGCACTGGCTCAAAATTGTGGCAAGCGTCCAATGTCGTCGCAAAAGCCATCCACGACCTTCATTAGGCCAATCGGAGTTAGTGTCGACCGGGAGAACAACCACTAAACATCAGGCTCCAAGACCAGAATATGTTATGCCACGCCAACAAGAGACGTTCGAAACCATTTAGCGGATCTTGGGCAGTTGCGAATACAAAAAAAAATAAGATGGAAAGACGAAAATATGACTTTGTCGGAAGCCGAAGCCCAAATCTGCAATCCGAAGAGTCGCGGTAGCCTCCCACGAGTCCGACAAGATCGAAATCTTCCACAGACAGGAGTGGCAGCCGCGTGAGTTGAGGACCTGCTTGTGTTCCAGGCTTACAGAAAGCACAGGCATGCAAACCCCCCCTCGCTGGTCTCCCTTTGCCTTCTCACATGAATGACAGCAATGACAGCATACGAAATTCAGTCGATGAAAAAAATAACATTTAGGATACAAAGAGCAAATATGGAGTAGGACTGAGGACGTGTTCCTCAGCTGGTAGGCCGGCCCCAACTTACCCGTGGCGATTAAGGACTCCAGTGCGGACCGAGAAACAAGCACCGCATCAACAACGAACCACAGTAATTGTATTTGTTGCGGCTGTGATCAGGACTGATCTAGCCGGCCTCGACGATGACCCGGACGGTACCTTTACACACGCGACGGTCCGTGGTAGTAAACCTGGCCATTTAGACTCATCCTCTTCATCAGCGCCGGAGATGGTATACCGAACGTCCAAAAACCATTTCCATGTCCTGACGGACTTAGTCGAGACAGGGGTAACAGTAGCTTATGTAGGCCCACACATTAATACCTACTCCCTGCATGCTTTCCTACGAAAATGGTGGTTATAGGGTTTTATGGGTGGGGAATTAGGACACGCAGTGGAGTATGCTTGAATAAATACTCAATGCATTTTTATTTAACTGGATTTAGAAGTGTTGTTGATTCATATCTGCAGATTTTTCTAATCTGTATTATCGTTTAGCTTGTTGCGGAAAAAAACCCATTATCAAATTGTAGGATTCTTGAATTTCCCGAAAAATTGAAATGGTAGTCAGTTCTTTTTTAATCACACTTGGATCGATTAAACTCATGGCGTGAAGCGGGCGTTTGTAGCTTAGCGGTAGAGCATTAGCCTCCGGCAAAGGCTTTCTCTGATGCGCGGGTTCAAATCCCGCCAAACGCCTAGAGTTTTTCACACTTGGGTCAACTCAAATTAAGCAAATCTGCCAAACCAACTTAATAGTCAGGAGGTCGTCTACTTCAACTTACCTGAGGTCAAACTTAACTTAACTTAACATGCGGAACAAATTACTTCCAGCGGCCACGGGAGGCAACTTCGACTACGTTTTTTCACTTAACTTTTACTCCTAAAAATTTCCTTCTCTGCCTATCCAATTTCTCCACCCTCCAAAACTCTATAACCACCGTTTTTGCAGGACAAAATGTTAGGACTAGGGATACATGAGCAGGTCTACATAAGCTAATTTTGCCGAAGCAGGTTTTGCGATGACCCCCTCTTCGACGTCTCCAATAATTACCTAACGGTTTCAGGTCGAGGGCAGTAACACTGAGCTCATGAAGTTTACCACGAAGAATGTATGCAGTTGTCACAATGGCGCCATTGTGACGTGGCGCAATCAGCTGATAACACCTACAAGCGAGCTTTCATTACTGTGACTGCAATTCCGATACATCTGTTGTTTTTGCTGCTTTCTTCTGCTTGAAGTACGTACTTCACTCAGATGACGGTCCTCAATTAGTAGTGGTCAAAAACCTCCAGAGTCCGTTCATTTTCGATGCGCATAGCCCACCATTCGCAGCCGCATAGAAGAAGAGACCGCACAGATGCCCGGCACGGGGAAACCCTCGTGGTAACAGAAATATCGCCTCGGGTCCGTAGGCACATTCGAAGACCGGAGAAAACTCTTCGAGCTGCGTCAATTCGGGAGACAGTGTCAGCTATAAACACGAGTACTGCTAATACTGTTGCAAGTACGTGATGATCTGGAAACTGCGGCCCATTAATATTTTGTGTTCACTGTAACTGCTGAAGAGTTTGTCGAAGTTGTTCCAAAAATCACATCTTCTTCTAAAATGTTTCCTGGAATTCACCTGTTCGCATCTATCGGCAAATTGCTCAGCTTCCAAGTTGTTCGTTTTAGGTGGACAGAGTTTCTACTGATAGTATTGCCGGTAAAGACAAGGCCGACTGGAATGCGGCCATTTCTGGCTTATTAGCCAGCATCAGTCAGTCATACCAAGACTCAAGCGATGTACCAGCCGAGTATTGAAGTAGTGACTTCTTGATCAGAGTCTAACAACTGTCAATATATCCCGACCTAAACCGGCAACACGACGAGCTCGTGATTCAATGGTTAGGGCGTTAGACGCTGATCAAAGAGGTTGCGACTTCGAGGCTCTGGTGGGGCACCACTTGAGTCTGGCTGAAGATGGCTAATAAGTCAGAAATGGCCATTCCAGCCTCCCTTGTCTTTTCCGGCAATACTATCAGCCTGAATTACTTCCTGCTATAGCTGCTGACAGGTCCCAAAAACTGAGACCCAAGGCAAAGGCGGAGTGGGACAAGTAAGTTTCGTTTGCGGTTGGTGAACCTTCATCAACAAGGGTCAGAGTCTCTACTATCTACCTTTCAAAAAGCTAGTTGGACAGGGGCTCAAACGAACTCACTGTCAATCGCCTTTGTGTCCTCCCGCATCCACAAGTACCTACTCGTGAATTCATAAGTGACATTCGAGTCGGTATGCCGACCAAAACTCTTTGCGTGAACACTTTTTTGAGGATCAAACACCCTTGTGATGACAGGGTAACGCGACGAGGCAGAAATGCGCCGAGGGAGATAGAAAAAAACGGACGCAGAGTATGCATATGTGTAAATACTTATTTTTTGCAATATCAGGTTTAGTGCCTCTAGAATCCAAACATCCGCAGGGGGGGGGTGGGATATGCGCCTAGCCTTGCAGCCAAAATACGTACTACAACTCGCTGTTACTCCATATGGTGTCGAGGACATAATAGGGGGACAACAAAGCCGTTGGAACGTTACTTGAGACTGACTTAGGCACACGCAACCCCTTGTTTCGAAGGCAGGCCTGTGGCCATAGTTTTTGCAAGTAACACACGCGCACATATTTTCCCAGGCATTCAGCAGAACTCCCTCTCCTCCTCCACCTCGAGTCTCGCGCCTTTCCACATGCAATGGCCGAGACGACTTCTGAGGAGGCACAGTATATGGATGACAGCGAGAGCTGGAGCTAAGTCATCTGCAGTTCCCACAAAAAGCGCATATAATTGACAAGTAGGCAGTGTTAAAGGCATTCAGCTAGACGGAGGTGAGCTGAGAGACCAAAGGAATTTGGCAGGGTGCCCTAACAAAAATGTTTTTTAAAACGGGGGAAAAAGCAAGAAAAAGAAGAGCTTTGTGGTGCGGCGGCTGTAGCGGTGGTTATGGTGGTGGAAATGAGGGAACAGGGTGCCCTAACAAATATTTACCTCGAAATGGGGAAGCAAGAAAAAGAAGTGGAGAATAGTTGTGGCAGCTGCAACGGTGGTTATGGTGGTGAAAATGAGGGGGCAGGGTGCCCTAACAAATATTTATCTCGAAATGGAGAAGAAGCAAGAAAAGGAAGTGGAGGATAGTTGCGGCGACCGCAGCGGTGGTTATGGTGGTGAAAATAGGGGCGTGATGATGATGACGGGGGGGAGGAGAGCACGATTAATACTGCAAAAAGAGTCCAAGCACGGTGAAGAGAGGGGGATTTAATAAATGCACATGCATCAATCAGGGAGAGCAAATGCAGGCACAAGAAGACAGTGACGAGTAAGACGAGAACGAAAAAAATAAGATCCGGGTAGGCGACGGGAAAAGTACACACACACAAAGCACAGATTGCTGCGCTCAAGGGCGGGGGGAGTAGGGGGCAGCAAACGCGCATACCAACCCAACACTTATCCGAGCAGAGCTCATTTTTGTGAAAATTTTCAGGCACACACCGAGGGTAAGAATTAGACACCGCTAAAAAGACGAATTGGGCTGTACTTCGGTGGCGTCATAAGCTGCACCAGGTATCAGCGCAGAGCACGACTGCAAACACCCCTCAAACCCGATTTATAGACGCCTGCACTCGCCACCTCATGCTCTACTGCTCTCCGGTTATTTTTCCTTGCTTTGCTTAACAGGGCCTGTTGATTTTGAAACCTAACCTGCGAATGCTCGCTTCAGCAGCCGATGCTAACTATGTTTTTCTTAGCTGATACTGTAATTCAACGATACTGTACAACGGTCAAGCAATTTGCTGATCGTATTCTTCACGAGGTTGCTCATCCACTTCATTGTGAACTAATGGCTGCGAAGTCTTCCCGTACCAGGCGCCGAAGTTCCCGGCATATGTCCTGCCGTAGATCGGCATGTCAGCACTCCGTACTCCCGTTCCTACCTCACGTATAAAGAAACAGAAATCCAAAAGTTGAAAATTGACCCTTCTCTTTAATAGATGTGCATTTCATGTCAGCTTCCAGATTTTGACTATTGTATAATCTTATACCTTGGTCTGAGTGAACGGAGCCATTTTGCTGAAGATCTTTGGATATCTACCTTCAAAATAAAGCGTACTTCTCTCTCTCT
>JAYGXS010000965.1:0-17359 GCA_036362985.1 Ligula intestinalis
TGAGTCGGCGGTGGCCAGGCGCAGCGTCTACTTTTGGGCGCATACATGTGCGTACGCGAACTGTAGACCCAACACGAGGTGTGATCTAGATCGGTACGAGGCAGCTGGTCTGGCTCTGCTCAACTAGGATCATCACTGTCTCACCGTCCACCCCCCCCCCGCCCCGTATTTGGCACATGCACACATTCGTCCCTCAAGCAACATCTTCCCCCCTACAGGCGTGTAACATCGCGCACGTGCAGAGAGCGTGAAGGCGAGGAAAAGCCAAAGCCGCGTCCCATCTACGCAAAGATAACAGCGTAAAGCATGCAACAACGAAAGCCCAACTAAGATGCAGGCAGCAGCATAAATTAGCGGGGAGCATCGTAACGCTGGGGATCGAGGTCCGGACTAACTTCCGAGGCGGCGGCTAATAACATCAGATGATCTAATTTAAAAAATTCGCGGTCTCGGTGGGATTCGAAACCACGTCAGCTAGGGGAAGGCTTTCGTACAGCCAACGCTGTACCATTGAGCTAGGAAGGCACGCCGAAGGCCTTGAATTTAATCACAATTGAGTTGATTTACCCACCCAACAAACTGCACTTATGGAATCGATCACAGCGGATACGGTAAGCTGACTGCCCAGGCAGGATTTCCTAAGCAATAATCTGGAATCCACCAGAATGACTGACTATTAGGCTCCCTTAATCATTAGAAGGGTTTAGGATATTTGACTAATTCAATTGACCCAATTGTGAAAAATCGGCAGCCTCGGTGGGATTCGAAACCAACAGCCAACAGCCAGGTCGCAACATTTTTCAAAATTGGGTCAAATGGATTAAAAATCAAACGAAAAAGGTAAACACTATGAGGATAATCGACTTCAAAGTAAGAGCACCGTGCACGTGCGTCGAACAGTCCAGGAGGTCTAGAAAGAACGATTTTACGATCGCCTGGTCAAATACGAGTTACTAAGACGGAAGAGGAGGAGGAGGGGGAGGAGGGGAACGGTGGATCAAAAAAGCGAAAGCAAACTTGACCCCCGAGAAGCCTAGACTGCACTTCATTTATAGCCTGGGTCGGTGGTCAGGCACAGAGTCTATTTTCGGGCGCATACATGTGCGTGCGCGAACTTTACACGAGGCGTGATCTAGATCCGTACGAGGCAGCTAGTCCACTCCTGCTCAACCAGGATCATCACTGTCTGACCGTCCACCCCCCCCCCCTCGCCCCGTATTTGGCACATGCACACATTCGTCCCTCAAGCAACAGCTTCACTCCTCCAGGCGTGTAACATCGCACATGTGCACAGTTTTATCTACGCATAGATAGCGGCGTAAAGCATGCAACGAAAGATGCGGGCAGGCAGCATAAATAAGGGGGGGAGGGAGCATCTTGGCGATCGAGACCGAGTTCCGGACTAATAGCATCAGATAAATTAGAGCAGATGTGTAGAGAAGAAAAGGAGGAATTACTGCGGTTTTGAGCCAGATTCTACGTACATACAACCGACTCCCAACGCGCAGGTTTTTTGCGCGCTCTGGGTGACTTTTTGCGTTTGGGCCAAACAGGTAATATGGCAGAGACTATGCCAAGTTTGTGAGCTGGAATTTGATGCTGTGTGTCTGCACGCAGTGGGATCGAAAGAAATAAGGGAGTACCACATAAGACTACTAGCCAATTGGGATTATTTATATGACCATCTAAAACGCACACAGGAATAGGGACGCTCTGTCGTAGTGTTTATAAGAGAAGGTTCCCAAATCAAAAGTCAGGTAAGATAGTGTTAGTAGGAACAGCTTCTACTGAGCGAGAAAAAGCTCTAAAACGAGTGCTGCCAAACGATCGCAACCGATGCTTTCTCAAGCTAGTTGATTCGGTGAGCGTGTGTGACCGCTGCTGCGAAGCATTGACTGTGGGATGTCTGCTCTGTCAGTTGCAGCCAATCAAATGAGGCGGGGCGTATCGATTGGCTGTGAGCGCGTATGAAGCGTCGAGTCGACCGAGAGCGTGGGAAAGGACGATAGCGCGCACGCGGAGTAGATTATTACGCGTGGGTGCAAGCCTTGGCAGAGCTAAAGCAGAATGATTCACCGTGGTGGCACTGGGCGCACGGTCCCCACAGCCCTGCGCCAGCCATAACGTAAAATTAAATCGCAGTCCCAAGTTTGACTCGACAGTTCCCCCGTCGATTTCGACGATGGGCACCACGCGCTTCAACAGGCCGCACCAAACGCTGAAGCAAGCCGCAACAAACACTGAGGCAAGCTGGGCCAGCTGGGCCAGCAACACGAAAGCTACAGCAAGCAGAAGCAACGCAACGAACTACCGTGAGAGAAAACAGGAGCTTCAGCAGACTCGCGGAGAATATGCCCACTCGCTCGCCACTCCCACCTCAGTTTCCGGTGTAAAGACAAGGTCAATAAGACCGGGGACTCACTCACACACTACCCTGAACCTCCTACCCTGCAATTAACACCAATTTGCCTGACCCTCAACCCTTACGTTAAACCATAACCTAAATTTTAACCCTATCCATCGAACATTTTTTTTCCTGGAGGTTGATGCAAATACACTTATTTTTATGTATTGCTTGGAGGGGAGGGTAAAAGACACTTGACAGACAAGCCTGCAGACGGGGAAGATTTACGCAGGTGGGCAATGCCGGATGTTGCTACAACAATAGGAGTAACTGATAAGCCAGTAACAACTAGGCATTTCCTTTAATTATTGCAGCGTGGACGTTCTTGAAGACTCGGACCTGTCAGCCGACGTACCTATTCTGGAAAATTTCGGCTAATTACGGAGCCGACCGCACTCCCTCCCTCCCCCACTTCACGTTTCATTGGTAAACAACTGACGACAATTATAGATCCCATTTTTAAACTTTGATCCCACCGCGCACTTGCTTCCAGCTTGCTGTTCAGAAGTCGCAAGGTCAAACTGTTATATGCGACTAACGCGAGCAGTGTTGATAGCAGCAGACGAAAACGCGAGGACCTTGGTGCACGACAATCAAGGACGACGACCAGCTGCGAAATATGTATACTCGCAGGGCATAAAGTCTCTCTTTATCTGTCCTCGGAAGAAACATATCCTACAGTTTTGCACCCAGGGCGCACGCACGTTTTCGAACTGATTCTTCGTCCTATGTAACGTACTGCGGCAGAAGGGGGCCTGTGCCGTATAACGGGGAAGTTTTTTGAAGCCCCACGCGACTGGCGCTTCTCAACTAGGCCTGAATGCAGGACAGTACACTTGCGACTCCGTTTCTCACGCCTTGCGTTTACGGTTCCCGCGGGCGATCGTGTAGCGAGGGTTGGTGGCGGTTTATGCTGTGCTTCTGCTTAATAGTAGTACTGCAATTATCAGGCCGAATCCCAGGTGGTAGGTAAAAGGCAGAAGGCCCCTGTGAGAGAGAGAGAGATTTCTTGTGAACAGAAGTCCCAGTTGCTGTTCCAGGCAGCAGTGGCCGCTGGCGAAACTACAGTTAGTCTTGACTGCGTCCAGTCACGCCTGAGAATAAATGAGACAATGGTGGCAGTAGGATTGTGGAGCGGGTTCAAGTGTTCTCCAATTGGTGCGTGTGCCATTACCAAAGAGGCAGGCAGGCAAGTGGCCCTTGTTGGATCCGGAACCCCGACGGGTGGGCCTCAATCCCGGCGGCGAGGAGGAGGAGTCGGAGCAGCATAGTCAGGAGGGGCTGCTCTGTCATAAAAAAAAACAGATGGAGAGGAGAAGACATGGATTCACCATAGGGAGGTTTGGTGTAGCAGACCTCGGCCGCCCTGAGGGCGGGTGGGAACGCGGTCGAAGACGCGTCTGCTGTGGTTCCCATTACCTGAGAGGTATTGTGTCTGGTGGCGTAGACTGTGTCGGCCGAGGGGCGAGTTCAAGTGGCACTGGGGCAGTCCCGACTACGTGGACGCACTTGGGTGGAAGTCAGTCAAGTGTCTGCAGGTCAGTGCGTCTGAAAGCGCGGACTGCGATAGTGGATGACCTTGAGGCAGTTGACCTTGAACAAGGAAGGCGGGGCATAACAAGGTTGGGCGGCGGCTACACGCTTCTCACCGTGGCCTGAGTGCGGCACACAATACGGGCGACTCCGTCTCTCGCACGCCTTGGGGGCACACGGTTCTCGCAAGCGATCGTGCAGCGCCAGGGGGTTAAGACTGAACAAAAAAGAGAGCTACCAACGCGAAGAAGGGGGAGGCACTAGAAGGAGCCTGTTGCTGTCGTCAACAGCGAATAATCCGTAAAATACTCCGGGCCTGCTAGCCACACAGACATGACCAAAACTTAATCGCGGTTCCAACAAGGGACAGCGTCAACAGCCCCCACCCCCACACACACACGGGGCCATTGAGGAAGTCCGCCAGCCTATTTAAGTTTCTAGAGCCGGGGTAGGGAACGTATGGCTCGCGAGCCAGGCGTGGCTCTTTTGGTGATTGCATCTGGTGGCTCTCTCAGATAAAATTGGAATTAGAAACATCAGATTTTTTGATTTTGCTTCCTCCAATGACGGGCTTATTATACTCACATTTAATGCTATGGCCCTCACTGAAATATATTTCCAAGTTGCGAAAATTCCCATCAGAGAATTCAGAAGAGTGTTTGGCGAGCATACGTAGCTTTCGATAAATTCTCATCGGGCCGTTACAATTATATAGGGAGGGGTGCAAATTAACATGCTGGTTATCAAGTTATCACAAAACGCAAATTAGTCATGGGGATGAGGAAGGGGTGTGGGGTTGGTAGTAATCAGCTAATGAGGGTTTGTTGAGTCCGGATAGGGGATGGGGGAAGGGGGGTGGGGTTGGGTGAAGCGGCAGCAAGCGGGAAAGATGCAGGTAGTTAGGTAACCGCTGGCCAAGCCAAGCTCGGGGCTTGCAGGTTCTTCTGCGCGCACAGAACCGGCTTCCTCAAACGGATCGCGGTTGCTTCTGCTGTTGCCAGCAAACGCTGACCCAGGGGCTTTGGGTAGTTTGGCGAGACCTTGTAAATTACCTTGAAGGCTTCGCTGGGGTCCACACGATGTCCGGAGTCAACCATGTGGGCAAGAATTGAGCTTTTGACGCTTCTGACTTCGCCTTTGGCCAGCCATGCCGGGAGGTGCTCCCGTATTCTTTTTCGATAGGCGCCGACTCGTGCGACCGATATAGCTTGCTCCACAGGAACAAGTGAATGAGTATATGCACATGGAGGTGGTCTGAGTTGGCAGCCTATCTTTACCTTCGCCGTGCAGGACCGGGTTCGTTGAGAATAACACCCGAACGTTCGCTGCTGGGATGGTTCGTGCTACGGCTTGGTTAAGACGTCTGCTGAGAAGCTCGCTTGCTGCGTCCCCTTGCATGTTAATTTGCACGCCTCCTTATATAATTGTAACGGTCCGATGAGAATTTATCGAAAGCTACGTATGCTCGCCAAACACTCTTCTGAATATTTCCAAGTGTTTGCTTTCTTGGCTCTCTGAGTCAAATAGGTTCCCGACCTCTGTTCTAGCGTGCAACAGTCTCCCGCGACGCAACGGCATGAATCGAAATACAGACAGACGGCATAAAAAGTGAGTTTTTTAGACAAACACCCACAGAAGCACGGGTGTGCGTGGGAGGCTGAACGAGAACTATGTAGTTCGGCCGCTCCTGGAACGCAGCCGATAAGCAACCCTCCAAACTCGACAAACAGAAAGACAGGCCATAGGAACTCTCGCAAACCTCCCTACCCTGCAGTAAACACTAACTTACCTTACCGTCACAGGCCTTTCGTTCAACCACAACCCACATTTAACCCTAACCATCAACCTACTTTTACCAGTATGCTGACAAAAATACGCCTGTATCTCACGAACGGTTCCTGTTCTCATGTACTGCTCGGGGGGAGGCAGGGTGTTAGGAGGCGCCTAACGGGCAGATAGCGTGCAGCAAGCAGCCACGCTCACAACAGGCTATCGATCGGCTTACACACGACGAACGCAACACGCAGTAAAAGCAATCAATACTTCAAATTTTAAGCTGAATGCCGCCAGAAGCTGAGTCACAGCCAATCGTGCCGGTAGCCAAGCCAGGACAGAAGCTGATTGCCTCGATGGACCTAGCTTACACTCGTTTGTTGTCCTGAATATGTTGTACCAATTAGGCTCAAAGACTTCTGCTTTTGTCCTCTTCTTTTCGTGTTCTTCTTGAGGGACTCACACAAGGCGTAATTGGGCGGTGATAACTCGGCCTTGGCTACCGTTACAACACAGGAGACATATAAGTCGCCCCCAGCGACTAGCCTGCCGGTAGGGAAGATTTACGCGGCTGAGCAATGGGGAGATGTGGCTACGACAACACAGGACTGAGCTCTAGGGCGGTAGCAACCGATAAGCCAGAAACAGCTGGGAATTTCATTGAATTATTGTAGCGTGGATGTTTGTGTGAAAAATCGGGCCTGCCAGCGGACGTTCCAATTATTGAAGCATTTGGTTAATTACAGAGCCGCCTCATATCACCTCCCCCCCCCAACTACTTCCACGATTGATTGGTTAAACAGACCAACATTACTGACCGCATGTATTGAGTGTAGCAGATTCCGGCGGCGCGACAGCATGAATCAAAATATAGACAGACCGACGGCATCAAAATAAGCCCTCTTAGACGCAGACGTCTGGGAGTTTGTGGGTTTGTGGGGGGGGGAATCTGTCAGTGTTCCATGGCAGACAGTATAGCGAGACATAATTTGTTCGGCCGCTCCTGGGACGCAACCGATAGGAAACCTCAACAAACAGAGGGAGACAGGCCATACAAAAAGCCTAGAGACAACATCATTTGCGGAGGTAGAACGGCAAGGTCACGAAAGGCTAGTCTGGCGATCAATTCCCTGTGGAAGTTAAAACAATAGGTGTCTACGTCTGACCCTCTTCCACCTACCGCATGGAAGGATGGGGGGAGGGGGTGAGTTCC
The DNA here is from genome assembly GCA_036362985.1 of Ligula intestinalis. NCBI lineage: Eukaryota > Metazoa > Platyhelminthes > Cestoda > Diphyllobothriidea > Diphyllobothriidae > Ligula > Ligula intestinalis. The sequence goes on from JAYGXS010000965.1 coordinate 6,924, forward strand.
GTATTGCCTTGCAGGAACTCTGTGGATGCGCAAAAAATGGCGAGCACGTAAAGACGAAAAAGATGACCTACGACGTGTCGCGGGCTAAGATATGGTTATTTGACGGAGAGAGCAGGATATATAGGCGTTCTAGACTCCTTTTATCCTCGTCGGCAACAGTTTAAAAAAGAGGAGAGGGAGGTAGCAAGGTTGCTGGCCCACTAAGCCCTACAGCTTGGGTAGGCTGCTGATCAGGGATGCGTTTACAGATGCATGAGTGCGTCCACGTGACAAGCTCACGCACGCCGACAGCATCTACGGCTATGCATGATTTCAAAAGGGGGGTTTGAAGTGCATGCAGGCCGCCTTTTGCTTGACGTGATTTTCACTTCTATCAAGTTCATCATAATTCCGCGAAAGTATTCAGAAAAATGCAGGTTGTAGGAACCTACTTCTTGTACTCACCCGTTTGGTTTTTAAAAGTCCGACGTTCCCAAGATTACTTGTGTAGGCAAATACAACTACAAGAGATGCAATGCGGTCAGTGTCACAATGTTAATATTTTATAAGAGCAGGCTTTGCATATTGATGGATGTCTTGGGGGCTCACTCTCGAGACCTACCAGTGACAATCATTCCAGACAGAAGGATATTACCGACAAAGAACACTTTTATTCTGAGCCAACGTACTACTGTGCTTTCAATATTTAATTTAGGTGATTTAACTGAATGCGGTGTTAATCATTAATTGCTTTGGGCTCTTTTCTACTGATAAGAGCAGCTTAGTGAGACACCATACATGAGGTGTTCGGAATCAACAAAATGTTCGAGAATAACGGTGTTTGTGATTACAATTTTCCCGTCCCAATTTTAACACGATTCAATAGGCGCTGCCGACTCGTGCGGCTAATATTGTTGTAATGCTGCCAAAAGCCAAGATTTGTGCCGTTCCAGGCGCTTTGTTTCAACGTCTCCCCAAAGAAGACAAGGGGACATAGAGGAAGTTTTTGTTGCGTACCAAGTGCGAGATATTGAAGCAAGCAAACGTTGCAAGATCGGACCAATCAGATTGTTTGCTCGAGTCAGTAATGGAGTCAATGCGGATTGAGATGGTCTGAGATGGCAGTCTATCCTTACCTTTTCGGCGTAAAATAAGGTCGGTCAAGAATAATATCCAAGCCAGTGCTGGTTCGTGCGGGCTCGTGCGACAGCTTGGGTAAGACGTTTACTTAAGAGTTCACTCGCCATATCCCCCTGAAAATGAACACTGAGTGTTTTCAGTTTCTGTAGTGTGTGGTTTTTGAAAAACCACTAAACCAGTCGCTGAAAAGACAACTCTGCGACGAAGCCTCCTTTCAAAATGATGCAGAAAGGGAAGTCATTAGAAAACACCCCTTGACCGAACTGTTGCACACGAAACCCTTTCCAGCCACACATTCAAATTTGATGAGGCCAACATTCTCGCAAGAGGTGACAATCGGATGAGTCTAGAAGTACTTGAGTCATGGTTCATAGGCCTTCATTCCGTCAATAAATGCAACGACTTGCCCAATCCATATTCGGTGCTGAGACTCAATTTGGCCAAGGCAAATCGCCATTTAGGGAACGTATAGGCCACCACGTCATCCTACGCCTGACGTAGAAAATCAGCACTCACACCAAACAGTTATCGAGTTTTTGCACACTTTTAAAATGTAACTACGGCTACTGCGGTGTGGTTATGTCTCTGATGATGAATCCGAGACGGATATCGAAACGTCACGCGAATAAAAGTATTGTATCAGCGATCGGGTCGTCTTCTTCTCAATTACTTCCTGGGACTCGCATGCTCGCTTGTATTGCCTACCCTCGATCAGCTTTGTTTATTTTTCGCGGAGAAGGTAAGGATAGAGGGCCAGCGTAAACCACCTCAATGTGCATTTACTTCTTCACTGACGCTCCTGTAGAACAGATTATATAGATTTCAAACGAACCACTAACCGTTTCACGTGGAGGGCATATACGCAACAAAACGGCGGGCCCGTGGCTCAATTGTTAGAACGTTCGCCTCTGGCCGGAGAGACGCGAGTTCGAAACTCGGGTGTGGCGGCAATTTCCGCTGCTACACTGGAGTTGGGCTACCACCACCTGATGACGCCTAATGAGGCAGAAAAGGCCTTTGTGGATGTGCTTTGTGTTTTTCGGTAAAAAACCATATTTCCAGTATCTCAATGAGGTGGGGGGGGGAACAGGCCGCACGATACAACTGGCTAGTCTCTGATGGTGGGACAAGACATTCCAAAAACCAGTCTTGATGACGCCCCCCGCACAGAGGGATCAAGGCAGACGAAACTGCAGGAGAGTGAGACTTTCCTAATAAGCTACAACCCGGTCATTTGCGACCTCGGAGAGCCCAGCTATTTGCCACAACCTCAGAGGACGTTATGTTACTTGCAGCCGCCGGTGCAAAACATGCAGATAGTGTTTATCCGGACGGCCACCGCACAGACGTCCCACAGGCAGCTGACCCTTGACTTAGTTTTAACAAGGCATCGCGAGATGGCTGGCGCAGCCGCCCCCTAAGTCAAATCGGGCTCGGAGGCAAAAGTAGTTTATGTAGTGCACATCATATATGCATAGTTCCAGCATTTCGGCCTATGGGAACGGTGGTTCTAGGGGTTTTATGTGTGGGAAATTAGAGCAGGCACTGATGGAAAGTTGTAGAAGTAAGTGCAAAGTAAAAAAATGTAGTTAAATTTATTTCCCGTGGCCGCTGGGAGTAAGTTGTTCCGCATGTAAACTTTGGTGTGCGAGGGAAGAGAGAAAGGAAGAGATGGGAGACCGACAATGCAACACTATTTCCTTCATCAGATGCCAAGACGGTGGTCCTTCTGGGCCGATGAATGTGTAGGCCAACGACGCCGCGTCAGGTGCCAACGAGCTTCAGATGTAGGCTGCTTTTCCCCTCTCGCCACTTTAGTCACTTCTGTGCACGGGATTGTTCGACTGCCGACTCCGACAAAGTACACCAAGTGCTCCAAACAAGTTGGAGCAGGGAGGATTACTGGAGAACAGGGGGTTAGTTTTAAGGGATTGGAAACGAGCAACTGTATACCGCACTCTTCACGCTCAACCCACTTGAACCGGTGACAAGACAGAGTCGAGATGACTGAACGGGGTCAAGTGTAGGCCGCTTTCAACAATGCAGGCCAGAAAACCGCGTCTTAAAATGACAGTAGGTTTTTGCGCTGGTACAACCATACTATCTACCCTCACTCATCTCCAGCGGGTGTCAAGACAGACTCAAGGCGATAGAGACTGATACTGCTACTAATACGTCGACTACAACTAACTAGCAATGGAGTGAGTCCTGCCATCCTGGTGTCATGTGTTAGGTATCAGTATGCACTCTGATGGATTATTTTTTAAAAATGGCATCGAAAAAAAATAACTTCGACGGCGCACATGCGGGGACGCCAGTGCTTGAAGGAAGGCACGATAAAACGGCTAATCAGAGGACAAAAAAGACTCCACGCACAGGAGAGGTCGGATAAAATTGAAATGGTTTCTTTTTGGCCCAAAAGATCAAACAAAAAGGAGAAACTCAGCGAGGTTACCGAAAGCATTGCGGCACCAGGCGGGTGGGGGAGCGGCGATCCGTGTTCTCTCAGCGCAAATTAATCCAAAATCAAAACAGAAGCCCCTGGCGCAACCCAAGATTATAAACGCCTGCACACACACGCACACACATGCATATACAAACGCACCAATCAATTTTCGCGTCACGGCTGATGTGACCTAATTAGGGGTAATGTGAGTGGAACACAGAAGGTCATGCTAATCCGTTGGCTCCACTAATGCCCGCACCGTCCTCGTCAGCATTGCTAAGGCTCAGTGAGCAAGCAAGCGAGGCTGCATCGTCACCAGATGAGAAGGCATCAGTCTGATCACGTGCCTGGTTGTCAGCACGTGAGCAGGTTGTGAACTTAATCCCATTTGGATTGATTCACTCGCCCAGCCTACTGCACATATGTAATCCGCCAGTAGGCGCACAGTAAGCTGCCTGTCCAGGCTGGCTTTCCTAAGCAATCACAAGTACATAGCAAGAGTATTTCAATGAGGCGATGCAACGCAACTGACAATCCTCTGAAGATTATGAGGCAAGACATCCCGAAGGGCAGTCTTGATGCCGCCCCACACGGAGGGAAGAAGGCAGACCAAACTGCAGGAGATTGAGACTTTCCTACTAACTTCAAGCCCTTCAACTGTGACCCCGAAGAGCCCAGCTATTTGCCCCATTCAGAGGGCTGCCCACAGAAAACCACAACAGACGCGTCTTCGTCGCGTTCCTACGCGCCCTCAGGGCGGCCAAAGTCTGCTACACCGAACCCCCCTACGGTGGATCTATCTCCCCACCTCTCCATCTGTGCTTTTGATCACGGAGCAGCCCCTCCCGACCATGCTGCTCCGACTCCTCCTCCTCTGCCTCGCCGCCGGGATTGAGGCCAATCCGGCGGGACTCTTGATCCTACAAGGGCTACTAACCAGCCAGCCACAACGGCCCACAAATGGTAGGACAAACAAGGACACGAGGCCTCTATGTTACTTGCAGCCGACCAAGTGCACCACAGCTCCGGTGCAAAACATACAGATCGTGTTTATCCGAACGGCCACCGCAAACGGCCTCACCGACAATCGACCTTTGACTCAGTCTTAATAAGACATCGCGATTGGACAGGACATTATGTAATGCGGACGGCAAGTCACGCTACAAGAAGACCTTGAGACCCGCGACTCGATGGATAGACGGTTCTAACACCACGACAGCTGATAAAATCCGGCCACTTTGCCGTATTTGGTATGCTCAGATATGTTTCGCCCCGCGATCTACCGAACAATCCAGTTACCTTCGTGCCAAAGAACTGGTGAGCAGACAAACCGCATCAAAACTGCTGTCTCGTCCTCCAACTATGAGGCCCTGGGGTCATGTGTTAGGTATCAGGTGCGCTCTAATGGATTATTTTTATTAAAAATGACATTGAAAAAAAAGAATTTCGACGGCGCACATGCTAGTGCTCGAGGGAAGGCATGATAAAACGGCTAATCAGTAGACAAAAAAGTCTCCATGCAAAGGAGAGATCGGATAAAATTGAAATGCTTTCTTTTTGGCACAAAAGATCAAACAAAAAGGACAAAGTCAGCGAAGTTACCGAAAGCATTGCAGCACGAGGAGGCAGCGGCGGACTGCTAATCCGTGTTCTCTCAGCGTAAATGAATCCAAAATCAAAAAACAGAAGCACCTGGCGCATCCCAAGATTATAAACACGTGCACACGTACAAACTCTGCGCCAATCAATCCTCGCGGCATGGCTGATGTGACCCGATTAGGGGGGAATGTAAGTGGAGCATAGGAGGTCAGGCTAATCCGTCGTCGGCTCAGTGAGCAAGCGAGGCTACATAGTCACCGGATGAGCAGGCGTCAGTCTGATCACATGGCTGGCTGTCAGCATGTGAGTAGGTGAAAGCGATGAGATCGCATGAGACACACACACACATACACAAAAGTTAGGCGCTGTTAGAGACACCAATAAGAAGAAGGCGCGGAGCAGCAACTAACGTCGTGCCTAGGAAATAAAAGAACGAAGACGGAAGAGGGAGACCCCGGGCGCCGGAGACGCTTCGCCTTCAGGGAAGCGGTGAATACGGGGTAAGTAGGAAGGTTCTATTTTGTGTGTTGCGAGAGGCATGGCAGTGAACAGTGCTCAGAGCAGATGGAATCCCGCCGGTGTATGTGGAGAGACTACACCGCACTGGCTCAAAATTGTGGCAAGCGTCCAATGTCGTCGCAAAAGCCATCCACGACCTTCATTAGGCCAATCGGAGTTAGTGTCGACCGGGAGAACAACCACTAAACATCAGGCTCCAAGACCAGAATATGTTATGCCACGCCAACAAGAGACGTTCGAAACCATTTAGCGGATCTTGGGCAGTTGCGAATACAAAAAAAAATAAGATGGAAAGACGAAAATATGACTTTGTCGGAAGCCGAAGCCCAAATCTGCAATCCGAAGAGTCGCGGTAGCCTCCCACGAGTCCGACAAGATCGAAATCTTCCACAGACAGGAGTGGCAGCCGCGTGAGTTGAGGACCTGCTTGTGTTCCAGGCTTACAGAAAGCACAGGCATGCAAACCCCCCCTCGCTGGTCTCCCTTTGCCTTCTCACATGAATGACAGCAATGACAGCATACGAAATTCAGTCGATGAAAAAAATAACATTTAGGATACAAAGAGCAAATATGGAGTAGGACTGAGGACGTGTTCCTCAGCTGGTAGGCCGGCCCCAACTTACCCGTGGCGATTAAGGACTCCAGTGCGGACCGAGAAACAAGCACCGCATCAACAACGAACCACAGTAATTGTATTTGTTGCGGCTGTGATCAGGACTGATCTAGCCGGCCTCGACGATGACCCGGACGGTACCTTTACACACGCGACGGTCCGTGGTAGTAAACCTGGCCATTTAGACTCATCCTCTTCATCAGCGCCGGAGATGGTATACCGAACGTCCAAAAACCATTTCCATGTCCTGACGGACTTAGTCGAGACAGGGGTAACAGTAGCTTATGTAGGCCCACACATTAATACCTACTCCCTGCATGCTTTCCTACGAAAATGGTGGTTATAGGGTTTTATGGGTGGGGAATTAGGACACGCAGTGGAGTATGCTTGAATAAATACTCAATGCATTTTTATTTAACTGGATTTAGAAGTGTTGTTGATTCATATCTGCAGATTTTTCTAATCTGTATTATCGTTTAGCTTGTTGCGGAAAAAAACCCATTATCAAATTGTAGGATTCTTGAATTTCCCGAAAAATTGAAATGGTAGTCAGTTCTTTTTTAATCACACTTGGATCGATTAAACTCATGGCGTGAAGCGGGCGTTTGTAGCTTAGCGGTAGAGCATTAGCCTCCGGCAAAGGCTTTCTCTGATGCGCGGGTTCAAATCCCGCCAAACGCCTAGAGTTTTTCACACTTGGGTCAACTCAAATTAAGCAAATCTGCCAAACCAACTTAATAGTCAGGAGGTCGTCTACTTCAACTTACCTGAGGTCAAACTTAACTTAACTTAACATGCGGAACAAATTACTTCCAGCGGCCACGGGAGGCAACTTCGACTACGTTTTTTCACTTAACTTTTACTCCTAAAAATTTCCTTCTCTGCCTATCCAATTTCTCCACCCTCCAAAACTCTATAACCACCGTTTTTGCAGGACAAAATGTTAGGACTAGGGATACATGAGCAGGTCTACATAAGCTAATTTTGCCGAAGCAGGTTTTGCGATGACCCCCTCTTCGACGTCTCCAATAATTACCTAACGGTTTCAGGTCGAGGGCAGTAACACTGAGCTCATGAAGTTTACCACGAAGAATGTATGCAGTTGTCACAATGGCGCCATTGTGACGTGGCGCAATCAGCTGATAACACCTACAAGCGAGCTTTCATTACTGTGACTGCAATTCCGATACATCTGTTGTTTTTGCTGCTTTCTTCTGCTTGAAGTACGTACTTCACTCAGATGACGGTCCTCAATTAGTAGTGGTCAAAAACCTCCAGAGTCCGTTCATTTTCGATGCGCATAGCCCACCATTCGCAGCCGCATAGAAGAAGAGACCGCACAGATGCCCGGCACGGGGAAACCCTCGTGGTAACAGAAATATCGCCTCGGGTCCGTAGGCACATTCGAAGACCGGAGAAAACTCTTCGAGCTGCGTCAATTCGGGAGACAGTGTCAGCTATAAACACGAGTACTGCTAATACTGTTGCAAGTACGTGATGATCTGGAAACTGCGGCCCATTAATATTTTGTGTTCACTGTAACTGCTGAAGAGTTTGTCGAAGTTGTTCCAAAAATCACATCTTCTTCTAAAATGTTTCCTGGAATTCACCTGTTCGCATCTATCGGCAAATTGCTCAGCTTCCAAGTTGTTCGTTTTAGGTGGACAGAGTTTCTACTGATAGTATTGCCGGTAAAGACAAGGCCGACTGGAATGCGGCCATTTCTGGCTTATTAGCCAGCATCAGTCAGTCATACCAAGACTCAAGCGATGTACCAGCCGAGTATTGAAGTAGTGACTTCTTGATCAGAGTCTAACAACTGTCAATATATCCCGACCTAAACCGGCAACACGACGAGCTCGTGATTCAATGGTTAGGGCGTTAGACGCTGATCAAAGAGGTTGCGACTTCGAGGCTCTGGTGGGGCACCACTTGAGTCTGGCTGAAGATGGCTAATAAGTCAGAAATGGCCATTCCAGCCTCCCTTGTCTTTTCCGGCAATACTATCAGCCTGAATTACTTCCTGCTATAGCTGCTGACAGGTCCCAAAAACTGAGACCCAAGGCAAAGGCGGAGTGGGACAAGTAAGTTTCGTTTGCGGTTGGTGAACCTTCATCAACAAGGGTCAGAGTCTCTACTATCTACCTTTCAAAAAGCTAGTTGGACAGGGGCTCAAACGAACTCACTGTCAATCGCCTTTGTGTCCTCCCGCATCCACAAGTACCTACTCGTGAATTCATAAGTGACATTCGAGTCGGTATGCCGACCAAAACTCTTTGCGTGAACACTTTTTTGAGGATCAAACACCCTTGTGATGACAGGGTAACGCGACGAGGCAGAAATGCGCCGAGGGAGATAGAAAAAAACGGACGCAGAGTATGCATATGTGTAAATACTTATTTTTTGCAATATCAGGTTTAGTGCCTCTAGAATCCAAACATCCGCAGGGGGGGGGTGGGATATGCGCCTAGCCTTGCAGCCAAAATACGTACTACAACTCGCTGTTACTCCATATGGTGTCGAGGACATAATAGGGGGACAACAAAGCCGTTGGAACGTTACTTGAGACTGACTTAGGCACACGCAACCCCTTGTTTCGAAGGCAGGCCTGTGGCCATAGTTTTTGCAAGTAACACACGCGCACATATTTTCCCAGGCATTCAGCAGAACTCCCTCTCCTCCTCCACCTCGAGTCTCGCGCCTTTCCACATGCAATGGCCGAGACGACTTCTGAGGAGGCACAGTATATGGATGACAGCGAGAGCTGGAGCTAAGTCATCTGCAGTTCCCACAAAAAGCGCATATAATTGACAAGTAGGCAGTGTTAAAGGCATTCAGCTAGACGGAGGTGAGCTGAGAGACCAAAGGAATTTGGCAGGGTGCCCTAACAAAAATGTTTTTTAAAACGGGGGAAAAAGCAAGAAAAAGAAGAGCTTTGTGGTGCGGCGGCTGTAGCGGTGGTTATGGTGGTGGAAATGAGGGAACAGGGTGCCCTAACAAATATTTACCTCGAAATGGGGAAGCAAGAAAAAGAAGTGGAGAATAGTTGTGGCAGCTGCAACGGTGGTTATGGTGGTGAAAATGAGGGGGCAGGGTGCCCTAACAAATATTTATCTCGAAATGGAGAAGAAGCAAGAAAAGGAAGTGGAGGATAGTTGCGGCGACCGCAGCGGTGGTTATGGTGGTGAAAATAGGGGCGTGATGATGATGACGGGGGGGAGGAGAGCACGATTAATACTGCAAAAAGAGTCCAAGCACGGTGAAGAGAGGGGGATTTAATAAATGCACATGCATCAATCAGGGAGAGCAAATGCAGGCACAAGAAGACAGTGACGAGTAAGACGAGAACGAAAAAAATAAGATCCGGGTAGGCGACGGGAAAAGTACACACACACAAAGCACAGATTGCTGCGCTCAAGGGCGGGGGGAGTAGGGGGCAGCAAACGCGCATACCAACCCAACACTTATCCGAGCAGAGCTCATTTTTGTGAAAATTTTCAGGCACACACCGAGGGTAAGAATTAGACACCGCTAAAAAGACGAATTGGGCTGTACTTCGGTGGCGTCATAAGCTGCACCAGGTATCAGCGCAGAGCACGACTGCAAACACCCCTCAAACCCGATTTATAGACGCCTGCACTCGCCACCTCATGCTCTACTGCTCTCCGGTTATTTTTCCTTGCTTTGCTTAACAGGGCCTGTTGATTTTGAAACCTAACCTCCGAATGCTCTCTTCAGCAGCCGATGCTAACTATGTTTTTCCTAGCTGATACTGTAATTCAACGATACTGTACAACGGTCAAGCAATTTGCTGATCGTATTCTTCACGAGGTTGCTCATCCACTTCATTGTGAACTAATGGCTGCGAAGTCTTCCCGTACCAGGCGCCGAAGTTCCCGGCATATGTCCTGCCGTAGATCGGCATGTCAGCACTCCGTACTCCCGTTCCTACCTCACGTGTAAAGAAACAGAAATCCAAAAGTTGAAAATTGACCCTTCTCTTTAATAGATGTGCATTTCATGTCAGCTTCCAGATTTTGACTATTGTATTATCTTATACCTTGGTCTGAGTGAACGGAGCCATTTTGCTGACGATCTTTGGATATCTACCTTCAAAATAAAGCGTACTTCTCTCTCTCT
>JAYGXS010000966.1:0-17355 GCA_036362985.1 Ligula intestinalis
TTTTCTAATCCTCCTCTCCCCCTTCCCCGTCTCTCTAATTGCCGCTTAATTAGCCGCTTGTTACTACCCCAACACTCCCCTTTATCCCCTGGACTAATTTGCTGATAATTTTTAAACATACTTAACCTTTAACATTTTACCTGTCCCCTCCCATATAAATGTAAAGGCTTGATGAGAATTTTTAAAAGTATACGTACGCTCGCAAATTGCTCTTCGGAAACAATTATATTGATATGGGAACGGAGGCAAAGGCCAAATTTGAGGTTGTGGTTTCAAACAAAGTTTTGGTCGTTTACTTTGTTCACTTAATTTATATGAGGCACGAAATGCTGTTCACTAGGAAAGTATTTAGTTCATGTCAGTTTACTGCGGGAAAAAAGAGCAAAAATGGGCAAAATATAACGTGTTTTTGATATCTAACGTAATGACGGTCTATAATTCTCTATTATGAAGATTAAATTCACACAAACAGGAAAAGTTTTATTTGTAGCGTTTCAGAGAACGAAAAATCCTATTTTGCTTTCACGGAAGTAAGATAAATCCAATATGGAACAACAAATTGTTGTCGAGGAAAACGAGCGCATATAATCTAGAAAATTATGTTTCGTAAATCTGGTAGGTTTCGTGCCAGAAAATTAAGTTATCTACTTTGGAAGCTGTAGATTTTTTTAACACACCAACAATAAAGACCGTAAACAAGTATTTAAATGAACAACTGCGTTGAGCTGTCAACCTTACGCAAGAGAAGTCCGACTTTTTTTATCTGTAGCTTAATAGGAAAGAATATGGAAAATGTAAATAGAATGTGCAGGAGATAATCGGTTTCCGCGAAATCATAATATACACTCTGTTACTCTGCTGCGCATTTTCAATCATAGAGTGGGTCCCTTAAGAAGACAGCTATCGTGTAAACTGTTCCAATATACACCAAAAATTAGTTCTTTCATATTCAGCAGAGAATTTATCCCTTCCTGTTCAGAGAAGTACGAAGACTAGTCAAAGAACGTACTTTTATCTGATCAACCACAAGAGCTCTTCTTTTTAATAGGGATGGTCCCATTAACAACTGTTGTACTTCGCGGGAAGCAGTTGAGGCCGCTTTTGGATACTGGGGATTTTTCGGTAGAAAATCTGAGATTTCAAAAGATAGAAAACCGATTTTCCATTATCTGTGCATTTCCTATCTGAACAAGCAATTATAGAGTTACCCCTGGGATGTCTCCTAACCAACTTTCTGTTCATGTATTCCTTAATTTGTCCGTAAATGACAATGACAAATCTAGTTCTCTCCTCGATAGTAGAATAATAATTTGGAGTTCAACCTCGATATCCCTCCGCCGGCGTAAAACGCTTGCCAATTTTTGTGAACTGAAAAAATCAATGTAAAAAAAGATGTGCAGATTTAATTAAGGCAGGGAATACAAGAAACGTACGGCAGCCTTCGCATAAGTTCAACACAATGGATGCAGTCACATGTTACAAAAATATACAAATGATTGGTATGCAGCATCTTAATGTCACACGGGCAGGGCCAGAGATCTTGCGGCACATCTTGTAGCACACTGTCAGCAAGAACCTTAGTGCTGGCCACTAGTTAACTCGGTGTTACCTGACACGATTTCAGGCGCGTGTTGGCAGCCCAGCATCTGCCTAAGCATCCTCCGGTACTTGGCCCAGTAGACAATGTAGACAAAAAAGTTTGCCGTCGAGTTAATCTGAGAGCCAAGTGCCACCAAATAAGAGCAGATGTTAAGACTGACCATGTAGACGCAAGTGCGGTGACGCAAAAAGTGAAGTGAAAGTAGCTGAAGTATACTCAGAGGCAGCATGAACAGAGCGAAGGTGATGATGACAATGAGTAGGCCACGAGTCAGTTTGAGGCATCGTTGAACCATGCAGTCGGATTGGACGCCATCTTTTTGACAATCGATTGACGCAGTCTGCAGCTGCGGCTGTTCCCCCTGTCCCCTACGAAAACGACCTGAACGCCGGAGACCGCGTCCAATTTGCGCACTACAGACAATTAAAATTATCAACGGGACTAAAGTTACAAGGATGCTGTCGGTGAAGCAATGCAGTTGCCAAAACCCTGACTTCACTGCCAACCACTCCGGTCTCACGTTCTCGATTGCCGTGAATGAGATGAGTGGAATCCGAACCAGAATGGAAAATCCAAAGCAGACAGCTATCAGCCGATTAGTCATCGCCCCAGTCCACCACACTTTACAACGAACAGGGAAACAGATGACTAGGAAGCGTTCCACGCCTATCAGTACAACCAACCAATTCCTGAAGGATTCGAAAATAGTCCCGAGCGGAACAATGATGCTGGTTAAAAGCGGCATTTGCAGGGGACAGTTCCGACCACAAAAAGTCATTGGTTGGAATACTAGCATCGAGAGGAGGAGATATAGGACATCAAGCACAGATAAAACGATCAGGAATTTGCGGGTTGTTCGGGGCGTTGTCTTGTCTCGACAAAACATGCAGATACTAAGACCGCTGGTGAATATGCCAACCACACACACCGGCAAACCGAGGATCGTGATAAAAATAAGTTGATTGTAGCGTAGAAAGTTTTTGTAAGTTGGACCTCCAAGCCAGGCTTTTTGCAGCATACACGGAACGCTGTATCTTACGGTTATATTTGCAGCCATTTGGTTCTTACTAAACGCGTGAAGGGGGCGACCCTTTTCTCCAGTAATCAACTTGCATTTGTGTGCCCGGTTGCACGATTTAGTTCGCCAGTTATAGACAGGGTGTCTGGTTTGTATACGATGCGCTTCTGGTCACACTCCCTGGCCAATCAAATCATAGCTATGCTAAGCATCCGTTTAGATAATGACAGCGGCCAATTAAAGCAGCCCAACCAACCAGTATAGGTATCAGATTTGTGAACTAAAAACAGGTACAAGGTGCAATGTGCCACCTTAGTTTCAGGCTACGGCATCTGTAATTGATGTCGAGAAATAGAAGACAGGTTTTTTGTCCAGGTCTGTACGTAAAGCCTATACGAATGCGCAGTTAATACAGCCCAAAAATAAAACTCAGGTTTTTTAGGAAACGTTAAGAAGGGGTCGTTTTGAAACCTGATTTCAGATCAGACGCGAAGCATAAGTGCAAAATAATTAATCAATAATACATTAGGTGCCTAATTTCGATGGTAACAACAAACCAATTGGAATTACTTTCAAGTTTCTGTCGTACCTCAATTATATTAATAACCTTATTGGAGTAGTTATTGTTGAGCCGACGTCACAAGTTTAAAATTACGAAATTTAAGCCCCTACCATTGATAAAGAAATATTTTAAGATAGGAATGCTCATCAAAAGCCTAGTTGGATGTAAATGTTTTAAAAAATAAACTTCTAATGTTTCTAGAGTATGGTAAAAGGGCATTTTGATTAAGTTAACGAAGACCCTATTTAAAATGGTTGCACCGTAATTTGCGAAAGATAATTGTTTGAGTAATTCAAGCAAAGAACATGCATTTTGAAGAAAATAAACAATTCATGTCTCTACGCCCGCATTGTGCACATTTTGATAATAACTTCAACAGTGTTGGCTCAGTAATTAAATTATGACCAAAGCAATATAATTTCCTTTATGATAACTGAACTGAGCGAAAACGAACTCAGCGAGCAATGGAAAACACTGGATACTCTTATTTTACGACAGCAGCTGTGTAGACCGATTAAAAAATTTAACCCTGCACCGAGCTGATCATGTAAAGTGATTGTCTTGGAAAAAAAGGGATCTCCCCATTCAAAACAAAAGAAATAAAATAAACCCGATCCATATTCGAAAAACATCAATATAAATTAAATAATTTAATAAGATTATATTAAATTATTATACACAACTATTCACTAAGAGGAAGATGTCATCTTTTGAACAAGAGTTTAATTTGCCTGACTTTTCTGATTACCTCGGGAATCCTTAATCATAGGTGATGATAACATAGACATCGTCATTCGAAGATGACGTAAATACCTGCGCAAGCTGCACGGTATTTATAGTTTCTAGAGGTCGTCCGCGTGTGTGTGATAATTGTTTACGTCTGTAGCCACTGTTTGGGTCTTAATTGATGTGGTACTGGCTTGACACTTCGCGTTCGACTCACTAATTGCCACAATTGCCATGTCAGCGTCAGCGTCAGATGCGGGTCTGATAATTGAGTGACAATTATGCCCGCTGTCGTCAGCGTTGTTGTTGCGTCCGGCCCTTCACACGTGACTGATTCTCTTGCTCTAGAATCTTCACAGTACGGGGTGAGTAGGCGGCTGACTGCCTTCGATACATTCTTCACGTACGGAAGATCCTGCAAAACGTTTGGGCATGTTGGAAGTGGCCTTTTCTTTCGTTTGCGCTCTCGCCATGCGTCGATCGATAAATGGCCAGAAATGGCCCTGGCCCGCTTCTATGGTCTCCCCAAGGTGCACAAAGAGGGCGCACTTCTCCGGCCAATCATATCTCTCAAAGGAACTCCAACATTCGGACTGGCAAAGAGGCTGTTCCGACGGCTCAAATTCTTGACCGCTGATTCAGAAACAACAGTCAGGTGGTTAATACAATTATTGGAGCAACTTGAAGGGGTAAGCCACCAGCCAAATGATATCATGGTTTCCTTTGATGTCACGTCCCTTTTTACTTCTATTCCAGAGGATTTAGCTGTCGAGACTATTCAACTACCCCTACGAGAAAAATACGGCGAAAGGGAGAATCACCTTGGGCACCCTCAAATCCTCCAACTCCTAATTTCTGCCTTAAGACTTCATAAACCTTGAACTGAACTATCTACGAGCAGGTAAAGGGTACGCGAATGGGTTCGCCCATTTCCTGACTCATAGCAGAGGCAGTCCTGGAACGGGTGGAGTAGCGGGTTTTCCTACACCACAGACCGAAATTCTGGGCTAGGTATGTGGACGACACCTTTGTTGTAAGTGAGCGTTATCAGGTGCTGACATTCAAGAAGCATGTAAACGCCGTCTTCCCGCAAATTTGATTTACGATGGAGTAAGAGCAGAACAACCTGCTGGCCTTTCTGGATGTCCTCGTTTGCCGCAAAGACGGTGGCGCTCTAAAAACTAAAGTGTTCAGGAAAGCAACCAACACTATACAATTCCTGAAATGCAACAGCAACCATCTAATCGGTCACAAACGCAGCTGCGTAGGAGCGCTTTGCCGGCGCGTTGAGACGCATTGCAGCAAAGTGGAAGAGCAATTTGGTGAATTACAAAATCTTCGACGGGTACTGAGGGCGAATGGTTACCCGCGCAATTTTGCCGACCAAAGCATACGCAAAAGAGAGAAGAAGCCATATTAACTGGCCCAAATGTTTGGTGGGCTCTTCCGTACGCGAAGAATGTATCGGAAACAGTCAGCCGCCTACTCACCCCACTTGGAGTTGTAGTTGCGCACAGCCCAGAAGCAACCATCAGGCGCCGGGTCATGAGGCCGAAAGACCCACTGCCACGGCAGGAATTGTCTGGAGTCGTTTACCGGATCTGTTGCAGTTGTGGACAAAGCAACTAAGTCGGAAAAACCGGACGATTACTCCGGACGCTAATGGCCGAGCATACAGTGGCGGTGAGGAAAAAAAACGCCAACTCACAGGTGCAGCTCACTCAACGGGACCCGGCCATATTTTCAAGTTTGACGAGACCAAAATCCTCGCAAAAGGCGTCAACCGCGTGAGCCGCGAGCTGCTGGAGTCATGGTCCTCAGGCCCCCAGTCCACCAACAAGCGCAACGATTTGGCGTTTCCATACGATGTAGTGAGAAATTTCTTGAGCAAGAAAGTAAGTCACGTGTGAAGGGCCGGACGCAACACCAACGCTGACGACAGCGAGCATAATTGTCACGCAATTATCAGGCCCGTATCTGACGCTGACGCTGACATGGCAATTGTGGCAATAAGTGAGTCGAACGTGAAGTGTCAAGCCAGTACCACATCAATTAAGACCCAAACGGTGGCTACAGACGTAAACAATTATCACACACACACGCGGAAGACCACTAGAAACTATAAATACCGTGCAGCCTGTGCATGTATTTACCTGATCTTCGCATGACCATGTCTATGTTATCATCACCTATGATCAAGGATTCCCGAGGTAATCAGAAAAGTCAGGCAAATTGAACTCTTGCTCCAGTGATCACATCTTCCTCTCTGAACTGCTTCCTGGGATTCGAATATTTTCTACAGTTGGTACTTTTTCAGTTTTCAGATATACTTGGCCTTATGAGAAGTCACTGCTAGCGTTGGTGATGGGCGCCACTAGTGCAGATGCAGGACCGAATTTCCTTATTCTCGCTCATGGACACCCTCAGGCCACAGGTTTCGCCAATCAAACTGTTCATACGCCAGCGGGTGCTTGCAACAGCTGAAGTGGTGGCTATTCGGCTAGCGAATCCATTGCCATGTTGTCAGAATGCGCTGACACAAGCCCTTGCGCTTCTGTGGCTGACCCCGACGACAGATGTTGATTGCATTTCCCCCCACCCTCAAGTGACATTTGCTCGCTTCGTGCAAATAGCAGAAATTATCGCGCAAAGTACCTGACTTCTGATCAACGCCCACAACCTTACCCAATTCCCCCCTCCCTCTGTCTTCTACTAAGTCAACACATGAACCTCTACACGCCAACCTCGCCATGTGGGAGACGTGTAAACGATCAATTGTAATCAGACAACTCTTATAAACCCTACCCAGCTGTAAAGTTTTCATTACACTTGCGAATTTTTTGTCCCGACGAAGATTCGCTGAAAACATATGTTTGCTAACTTGACTTCTCAACTGAAGTATGGGAATGTTTGCAGAAAAAAACTGTACAATTTCACCGATTGCTTGCAGGGGACCAAAGACCCCTCACCAAACCTTTTTGACAAGTATGCAATGCATTACCTGCTATAGTCGCGCCTCATCCAGTAAGCTACACAGTACGGCCTAGAATCTGTCTTACATGCGAAACATATGAGAAAGATTAATACTCCCTCGGTAATCAGCATTGAGTAAGGTTGTAATACTCATTATAGTGCAGTCTACTCTGAAGCCATTTCAGCCACAATAAGCTGCCGCCTTTTTAACGAGCTTCTTTACGACCTCTAACAAGACGTATGCACAATAAAAAGTTGCTACTAATGTAGTCTGTATTTTTATCATAATTTGCACTGTTTTTATAAATTCAAATATACGCAATGGAAAAAAATAAACAAAAAAATTATTTCTTGTGCTCATTTGGTAAGAAATTACGATTTCTTTGAATTTGATACTTTATGAAATGGTATATTTCGATTTCAAAAAAGTTTCTGATTATGAGCTTTTATAAGACTGAGGTATTCATTTACTATATAGCACATACATCAATCTTTTAATGCTGCCTCAAGTGCATAGAGCATTTGTCCCATCCGTCTCAGTATTTTTTGAGTGGTGACTTCTGCCACAAAATGTAGGCAAAAACGTACTCCTCCTTAAACAGTATGCAGACAGTGGGCTGTTTATAATCCTTGAATTCAAGTGTAGCAGTTTATAAGTTTCAAAATTATTCGGCAACTAAGAAAATTTTTTAAAACCGAATGAAATCCCTTCTTTTAGTATAAATTTAATGAAGGCGTAATTTTCTTCCAAATGAGCACAAGAAATAAATCTTTCGTTTAAGTTTTCCACTAAGTGTACTTTAATTTATAAAGACAGTCCAAATCAATGATAAAAAGGTATGCTACTTAGGTAGCCAAGTTTTATTGAAAATATGTCTTGTTGATGCTCAGAAAGAAGCCCATTATAAAGCCAGCATCCTATCGTGACTGAAATGATTAAAGAATATACTACAGTATTACAACCTTACTTTATGTAATTTAGCGAAAGATTATCAATCTGTTGCCTATTTCGGCATGTTACACGAATTCAACGCTGTTCTGTATGTGTTTCATCGTTCGGATTGGGGTCCGGTGGTGAAATGGGAGATCAAAAGACACTATTTTAGCCCAACCACCCAAAAGATTTTGCTATTTGCTTACCGCGGCAGCTTTTGCGAGAATCGAATACACTGGGTTGATTACTGGGCTATATATGAGAGCACAGTCGTCCGTCCGGAGACTGACATTCGACGTCGTTGTGCAAGAGGAGCGGCTTTACACTGGTGGGCACGCAGCCGACTTCCACTTGCCCACACAAGTGCCTACAGCTGGCCACGGCTGCCTACGCACCCTTTTGGCGATGCAACACGTGCCACTACGCACCTCATCCTTCTAGGTTAATCTGCACACTTGCACTTGCTACAGAGACCTTTTGAAGCAGCTGCTGCCTCCGTCTCAGTCTCTCTCGGGTCTGACTGGATGCAGTCACCACTAGCCCCGGCTGCGCTAGTGCCAACTGCGATCTCTGTCATCGCCTTAGCGTTTTAAACATTTTCCGGTGCCTTCTGTTTTTGCCTACGAGTTGGGATTTGATCTGATTATTTTAGTGCTCCGAGTTAAAAAAATAACAGCCTAAACGTTACAGTCTCACAGTCGGCAGATCAAATGGTTGAAACTACTTGTGATACTCCGAGTGAGATTATGGATGGTACTTAAGACAGTATTCTAGAGGGCGACCGTCGCTCTTGGGTTAAGATGAAAATCATATCAAGGAACCTTATTCAGAGGGCAATTCCAGTTATGTTCTATCAACCAATAATAGAACCATTTCATGTTAAAGCGCACACCACGGGGATACAGTATAAACAACGCTGTTGATTAATTTTCACTATCAACAAATTATTTCATAGTAAATTATTACTTACTTAGGTCTAGTTACTGGTATATTGATTTTATTTTTGCTAAAGATTTGTATTGTTTGTTTTGTTCGCTTTTAGTTTAGTTTAGCCCGGCGTAGTTTAAGTTTATTTCGCATAGTTTAGTTAAGTATTGCTAACATTTCGGTGTAGTTGTTTATAATTCAGTTTCTTTTTCTTTTCCCCAACTCTGTTCCACCCATGCTTCCCTTATTATCAAGGGTCCCGTATTACACACACCCGCTTTTGGTGTGTTCTATAAGGAATGCTTAGATTGTACGCTGAAGGAGCACACTAACGAACAAAACATATTTTACGTCGACTGTATTTCGGGCATGTATGCCGCATTTAGAGGCCTTATTTTGACTGTCTAAGAAAGAAGCCGTCTAGTTTGCTGAACGTTTGCTTATCTGCCAAAGTATGTCTGCATGTTTCTCTTAGTTTTAGAAACTGCAGCATTCTTTGCATAAATGCTTGCAGTACACCGCAATTAATCAACATCTTGGGTGGTGTACCACCCAGAGTTAAGTACGACTGGCTGACGGCGGTTGATGTGTCGGAAATGAACAGTGCAATGTTCGTTGGCTTCTTCCGAAATAGTCATCTCCCCACATACAAATAACTGCCTCTGGCTATTTGTGGGGTTGAAAAGTTAGCCCAACAGAGAACGGGAGAAATGCGTTCCATTAGCAGTCAGCAATCGTTAATCAACGAATCGCCAACCCCAATATTCAACAACAGTAGTTTAAGCAGTGCAACATTTTGTCCTAGGCACTAGATAAAAGGCCCGAGCAAGCGATTCTTCCGGTATTCTGCCGTTGCTTTATACGGCTGCGAGGGCTCTGGCTCATCAGCGGGTTCCCCAGCTTTCCCTGTCTGCTTTCTGGTTGATATACCGTTTTTGAAAGTTCAGCTTTTAACTCTCCTGAGAAATTAATTTCTGTTCTCTGCATACATCAGTAAAGATAAGGTTTATGGGCGAAGACCGAAATTGTAAGTGTATATTTGGACTGAAACCCCGTCAACCACAGTAAAATATGCACTTGGTGACAACAGGCACACATGAATAGTATATATTGGTGTTGTAACTTACCATACTGACAGCCTAAGAATAAGCTAAAAGGCCCACACACGCGTTTATTCGGTTATCTGCCACTGCTTGACACAGCTGCCAGGGGTCCGGCTCATCAGTGGGTCCCTCTGCCTTCCCTATATGCTTTCTGGTTGATATACTGGTTTGAAAAAGTCTGCTTTTTTAAATCCGGATAAATTTATTGCTTTGGATTGTTTAAGTTTAGTGAGGATTTTCATGTAAGCATTCAGAAGTCAAGTGAGGCGAACAAATTTTTCGATTAATTCATTATGACACAATGCAATAATATAAGAGAGTGTAGAGTTAACGTAAGTTTAAGCATTCAAGCCGCAGTAATTAGGGGAAATAAAGGGGAAGAGGTGTAAAGGGATCAAAGGATTCACATTCTTGTCTTAATTGGGGGCAAAATAGGAGAAAGGGTGGGGAAGGATTGGGAGGAGAAGGGTATGACAATCAGTTCGCATCAACCTATCGTTATTGGCTCACATTCTGTTGTAAGGTGTGAAGACGCAAGGCGTCATCGTCTAGTGATGGTGTGAGTGGCCTGGGAATGCTTGCTGTCGGGGCCTCGTCACTCTTTCGTGGCGTGGTAAGACACGTGGGAGCCGATTTTGAGTTAGCCCTCGGCCGCGGGAGTCTAAGGGCCGCTACGTTCGCCTTCTGCGCACATAAGATTGTCTTGTTACATGTTGTAACAATTTCCCTTACAGATTTCAGAAGAATGCTTGACGGGCAACCGTTTCTTTCGATAAATTATCTTCGAGAAATTAAGGTAAGGTCCCGTCAATCTACCCAAAATCACTGAATCAGAGTGTGCTAACAGCAGCAGCAGCAGAAACAACGACGATCCGGGTGAGGAAGACGGTTCTGTGCGCGCAAAAGCACCTCCTGCAAGCTCCCAGCATGGCATGGCCAACTGTTACGTAAATACTTACATCTTTCCGCGCTTTCTCCCCCTTTCAATAAACACAAACAGCGGAGTACTATCAACCCCAACCCTCCCCTTTTCACATGGCTAATGTGCCTGTAACGATGAACATAATTTCCAGCATGTTACTTTTTACCCCCTGCCTATATGGATGTAATGGCCCCAAGATAATTGATCAAATCTACGTATGTTTGGAAAATATTATTTGTACATGCTTGAATCCACGGTGGGTGTATTCATGTTCTAAATGTTGTCTACTTATAATGATGTAGGGTATTAAGCCCAAATATATTACTTCCTTGAAAACGCAAGTCCAATTTTTATGATCAGTGCAATATTTTTGTATTTGGATATGATAAGAGGAGCAGGTTAAGGACGTCCCTTCATCCATGTTTTTGATGTCATTTTGGTAAAAGAGTTGACACCAAATGACATATATTACTCCCCAGAACCAGAAGTTTTTTCAGGTACAAAAAGGTGAAACGTAGTCGCTCGCTTGTAGTACGGTGTCCGTCATTACGGTCAAATGCGTGTCTACGATACTAATAATATTTTAGGGAGATTACAGGTAGTTGTGCGTTTTAACCACAAACATGATTCCATTCTGCTAGGTCATTGACAGGCAGATGCAATCGATTATATCCTAGGGCCTTACGTAGTCCATTGAGTTTACTATAACACCTACGATGTGCATATTATCCACAAAGGCACATATGATTTGACTAAAGGCATTTCCTGAATATGTTGCCACTATTGGAGCAGAAAACTCCGTCCAAAACTGCCACACTCTCGCTGGAAAGGCTAAATAGATGTGTAACAATGCGGCGAGTCAACGAAGGAATAACCAAATAGACTTAGTCTAGAAGAACCTACGACAAGAGAAACTTTTAAACATTTTAACTGCCTGATATGCACGTGACAAGAAACAGGGCCGCGATTTAAAAAACAAGCCCTATGGTCCAGAAGACTATTACCATCAGACCTTGCTGAAATAGAACATTTTTAAGCTTACCATTTGGTTCGAAACGCTGTCGCTGTAACTGTTTTAAAATGAGATATTAAACGTAGGTGTAATTGGTGACGAGAAACAGACGGACTTTTCTGTTCATTAGTCGCATTTTGCAAAATATGATATGGCAGATATGATATGCTTGCCTGCTTACACCGATTGTCACCTGTTTGCATAGACATGAACCTTGACCATTATTTAAGAACGATTAACTTATTTCACATTTAATGTGAAAGACAAGGTGTACAAAAGGCTGACCATTATTTAACTTAATGGAGATGGCACTGCGTTTTGAATAAGTTTCTTTCTCAGCATTCAATTGGTCCTGTCATTTAACACGAAAGAATAAACCTGGGTTTCCTTCAATCCTAACATAAAACGAGTTCATTACGTAAGCACACATAGTAATTTGCTACATCAGATGTTATGGGCATACATCAAACATAGTTTGAAGAATGCAGAAGAAAAAAAGCAGCACAGAAAGAAAGTAACGACAAATTACTAAAACAATAGATGACTTAAAAGAAGAAAGTGAAGCCATCTATTAAGTTGCTTCGACGCAAAGGAAGAAAAAAACATAGCACTTATTTGGAGCAACGATTGGGTAGAAAACGGCACAGGGACGTTTAATGAGAAATTACTTAGAACAATTATCCCATTCTCAGGGTTTACGCTGGAGAGGTCTGTATTGAGAGTAGGAAAGATTATAAGAGCCTGCTTAATTATTCATCGCTGTAGATATTATATACTCCCCTTCCGTGATCCGGCCGAAAACCAGGGAACAAAATTTGAGTATGTCCAAATGGGATATCTGAAAAAGTTGTCAAATGCAGACTATGTTCATGAAGACGTAAAACAAAACGCATTTTTGATGGAGTGATGCAAACAATTAGTTCCAGAAATCCTAATTGGTCTTGCTGTCCTTTTATCTTGAATATTATTGGGCTTACTATAAGGATTTATGTACAATAAGGCTCAAAACTCTTGCAGCTTTTATGATGCATTTTGACTAGGTACTTTAACATACATTTGGCAACCCTATTTTGATTGACTGACTGGATTTATTCCAGGGGAATCCTTCTACTTAGGATAAGAATTATTCTTATTTAATGTATTCAGGGTAATGCGCACTAATTCTGTCGAAAATGGAAGTCATCTCACACAAGCCGATGGATAAAAGCCATGCACGCGCTCCTGTGAGGTGACCCGATGCAGGAAAAACAATGCGCGCATGAGATGGCCAATCAAGCCCCTAGACGAATGAGGCCACAATCTGATTGGTCGCTTCTATAATATTCAATTTCATATAGTCCCCGTCAAGGGACGCAATAAACGACTTCCTTTCCCTCATGACCTTATTCGTTGTTCTCTCTGCTGAACTAACACAAAGAGACTGGCGGCAAATAATAGCCTGGGAACCCATTACAACGGTGAACTGCAAAATATCCATCATCGTTGCCGGACTTTTGCGTGCTCTTTGCCCGATCATTTGCGGTAGCATTCATTTATCATTAACAACATCCTTGAATTCGCAATTGAGCAAATTTATATCCCTTCATTATCAGTTTTCATTTGCTTTGAATTATTTTTATAATTTGCGCACAAATTCATGTAACATCGCCAGTCTTGGCAGGTGTGATACGGATGGTTTCACGATATTCAGAAAATATGACCCAGTTATTGAATTCGAATACGTCTTGAGCCCTTTAAAATAAACCTTGTAAATACCTCTTCAAAACGTGTCTGATGGCACGAATGTAAAGATGCCTAGCTTACAAAAAATAATTATTTGCAGATTTGAATAAAACCTGAAATGGAAGGAATGGAAAACAGCCCTTGATTTAGTTCAACACATTGGATAGAGTCATGTATCACAACAATATACAAGCGGTAATGAAGCATATAAATATTCCCAATGAGTACCAAAAGTGTTGAGGCTGTACACTTTCAAATCAATGCCTACTAAGATGTGCAAAACTGGCTCTTTTTGCAGGCTTTCCTTTTACATGACAGATTTTGGTCACTCAGCATCCGAATTAGCATCCTCCGGTACTTGCCTCAGAAGATAATGCAGACAAAAGTCCAACACGGAAAAGGAAATCATGGCCATGAATGAGTCTAGCGGGAGGCCTCATGTCATCACCACGCCAAAAAGACCCCAACCGGTGGCATCAAGAATGGCTAATGCTAATACGCAAAAAACTGACTGGTAAAAACTATATATATCGTGTAATATATGCATGTTACACCCCTATCTGCGCATGGCACAGACTATTATACCATTACATATGATAAATGATTCTCGACTAAGCCCAAAAGTCCTGTTCCAGTGACTGCATCTACTTCTTGTGATCTTCATCCTGTAACGCACATATGCACTTCTTTTGGCGAAATTTCCACTTTATCATATTCTCTTCTTACTTTTAAGGTTACATAGGGAAAAAAATGGAGGTATAAATGTACGAGAATGAACAGAAATGACCCCATTTACAAGTTATTTTTACAAAGACAAGTCAACAATTGTTAAATATCGATTTAGATGTTTAGGCAAACCACCTACGTGGGCAAAAGCCTTAGTAGATACGCTTAAACTTTAACTTGTGACACAAATGGTATTCGGTTAAGTTGTAAACGTTTGCAATTAAATCTGCAGTGACGTAACTCGAAATTCTTGCATCATGAAGTATGGTGTTTGTGTGTACGTAAAGGTGGCACTTTTAGGAACTTAGGACAGTGGAAGGTCCCAGCTAAATGCACATAAGGTAAAGAGCGAGTCATTGACAAACTAACTACTGCGATTGATGACCTTCCACTCAGTTGATCAGTTGTCAGTGCGTGAGTGTGCCCAAGTCCGCAATTGATTCTTTTTCCTATTGCGTGGGTTCTCAGTCATCTCTAGAACCCTCAGTGAATTGATGCAGTTTAATAAGCTTCGCTTACGAAGACTATCGCTTCAAAAGACAATTAATTAAATCAATTCCTTACTTATTTTGGATGTCTAGTTATTGTCTAGGCAGAATCGCTGCTAATTTTGAAAACCAGAAACTGGGAGGGGAGCATAAGTCCAGATTATGGGTTTTTCCTATGTGTAAGCAGATCTCCAGCTAAAAGTACAATAAAAGGACCTCTTCAGCAAATATTCTTCTTATTATTGAATACCACACAATTGTTTAATTTAAGTAACCTTAAAGACACTAGATTGCGCTATGTACTTTGTACTTATAAGGTCCCATTTGTACATGAGGGGTTGCTGCGAGTTTCCGCCAAACGAAACTCTGTCTTTTAAAGTCAAGCTAAAACCCTGGAAGCCCTAAAAAGGGGGTCAGGAGGTAAACACTTTGTGACAATTTTCAGTAACTTATGTCGATGTAACCGACTAGGACAGGCATTTTTTCAAGAAATACAGTACTTGAATCTCGCCTCGGTATTTGCCCTAACTGGAGTACGCGAAGTTTTGTTCGCATTCGACAGTTTTACGTTAATTTCAGGAGACATAGGAACAGGAAAATGGTTGTCACGTTCGACGTTCGATAACACTTTTAAGACCTTTTCAACCACTTTCTGAAGGCCAAGGAATTAATGAACTGACTAATAATCTTCCTACTAGAAAAATATGCCAAGTTGTAATTGCCGTAAGTAAAAGATAATAATCGGTTTCACGGCTTCCATTTGAAATTTTTAGTCCGTCATACCAATATGATCTCCACTGGATGCAGCGGATGCGCTGTGATTTTTCACCAGAACTTTAAGTCCTGGCAGAAACTTTTTAGCTAGGGACTTAATGGGATTTACGTGGCCATTGTGACAGTGGTTTCTCACCAACTGCGCCATCTGCGCCGTCTCGCTCGTCACGCATACTTACCTCGGTCATGTCCCAGCGAGTGACGAAGATGGCCTGAGATTAGGGGTGAGAGATGGGGTTAAGGTCGATGGTTCAGCCCTCCTCCCTAACTATAAATTATATGACAAAGCTATCATAGTGTGCTAATAGCCCCGGCTTTGAAGCAGTTGCGCCATCTCCCGCGTCACATATACTTGAGTCGGTCATACCCAGCTTGAGGGAAGACAGTGAGGTTGACGGCTTAGCGATATTCCCGCACAATAAATAATCTGACGGCGATAATGTTCATGGAGGCCGACATATTCCGTCGACTGATAATCAAAAACTACTTTTAAATATTCAGTAGCCTTACTATATATATATTTTCATTAAATTCCACCAAAAGGTGGTAAAATTTCCATTTTCCATTAAATTGCGCCTACTTAAGGTAAAATATATCACTCGATCAGCTTTCCTCGTCTACGTAATAGAGGTTATTGGGATTTAATTAAATTCTATTGGCACATTATTATATACAGAATCACGAATAAGAGAGAATATTCGCATTCCAGGTATGTCTATTGGTAAAGGAGACAAATGATCGAACACTGGAACAAAATTTATTTCTTCCTGAGCTTTTGAGCTCCTTTACCATTATACATAATATTTTTAACTTAACATTTTACGTATTATGCAGTTACATTTTTACATTAATTTTCGGTTACTAACCAATAATTTAATGTTTGACCACAAAATACTTGAGGCAGTTGGGTTGGGGGGCATCGACATCTTGTGGGCCCTACAAATTATTTTGCCAACCTGACGAAGTGTGCTCGAAACCCTGACGTGGAAGCTTGCCAGTTGACTAAAAAACGCCTACCACGTGATCAGCCGAGTGCGGGTTTTGTGTGGACTGACCGACTGACGAACCGGGATTTGGATTGCAGTGGCTGCTTAATGTGGTCTTTCTTGCATTTCCACTCAGTTGGGCACCAAGCCGCCTTCTACCGGCTGGTATCTTCGCGAGTTGGTAATGAGAGCGGGCACATGGTGGTAAGTGGAAAATAAAGCCAGGTAAATGTATCTCAAGTAACATCTATACAAAAATATAAATGAACGCCGTTCGGCTTCGAAAGCCTGAAGTTGGCAGCATGCGTAGCGTTATTTCCGTGCACACTGTTTTATCCCAACCACCCCTTCCGGATGATAAATAATGTCCCACCAAACTGCCTCTTTACTTTCGGTAAGCTTTTCTCAACGATAATAGAGGCCGAGGCTCTCAGGTTGTAGAAGCCGGGCTTGAGTGCACAAACCAACATCCTGCAAGCCAATATGGCCAATATGGCTGATTCCCACACAGTCTTTCTTCCGCTACCCCGTCCACCAAACCCTCACTTCTACGTAACTGCCGGTACCTTATGGACCCTCGCCATTTCCCTGTATAACCATGTCTCACTTGGATGAAATCATGGATACAGTTGATGGCATATATAACCTTTGACCACATTACTATGTAAATACGATGAACCACTTACTGCTCTTCGAAATTGTCTATTATTCAAGGCCTAGCATGAGCAACTATTGCAAGCGAAAATAGGTATGCAACAGGAATATATCTTACCGACTTATTTTAAGGTCACCCGAACTAGCCGACATTAACACATACACAAAACAGCATAATTTAAATATATATTTTAGAAGATCAAATGGCGAACCTGCGTTTGTTTTCGA
>JAYGXS010000967.1:0-17334 GCA_036362985.1 Ligula intestinalis
AGTCGATTGAGACTCTCTTGAAGCGCTTTCCTATCGGCTCTCCGGAGTTTGACGTCGTCGGCAAACATGATAGCGCTGCAACTCAGGTCGTTGACACAGTCATTGATATAGATAAGGAAGAGCGGTGGCCCTAAGACTGAGCCTTAGAGGACGCCAATTAGCACAGATATAGGGTTTGACTTTGAGTCACCGATGCACACAGGTTGCGATCGCCCTGTGAGAAAATCTGTGATCCATGCTAGCAGGTTTCCCCTTATGCCAATTTCTGACAAATTATACATTAGACACCTATGTGGGACGCTGTCAAATGCCCTCTTGAAGTCCGTAGAGATTACGTAAACCTTACCATCTTCATCTAGTGCGCGAGTCCACTGCTCAGTGGAGAGTAGAAGGCTGGAAAGGCAAGAATGGTTCTTTCTGAAGCCGTGTTGGAGCCCTGACAGTAGGTTGTTCTCCTCCAAGAATTCCATTGTCGTCTTCTTAATTATCGTTTCCATCACTTAACAGCAAATGCAAGTTTGGCTGATGGGCCGGTAATTGTTGACCTTCGTGCGGGTTCCCCCTTGTATACCGGGTAAATATTTGCCATTTTCCATTCGGACGGCAGTTTTCCTAGTTCAAATGAAGAACGAAAGATATGTGCTAGGGGCTCTGAGAGTTCGCTTGCCAATTCTTTCAAGAACTTGGCTGGTATATTGTCTGGACCGGACGAGTTTGCTTCTTTGAGGCTCTGCAGCCCCCTCTCAACTACAGATGTTGGAAATAGCAGAGAATGAAGTGCTGGACCGGCGTCTACAACAACATTGTTGGCATTATCAAAATGAAGCTCGGTTTCCCTAGTGAATACCGAGGCAAAGAACCAGCTACAGTACTCGACTTTCTCATCATTCTCAACGACTTCTCCGCCATCATCATTCTTAAGTACTGTGACAGCATCCATGTTTTTTAATCTAGTGTTGATATAGCGGAATAGAATTTCGGGCTTTTCTTAGGCCTGTTGGAGTATTCTTGATTCATTGGGTTATTCGCATTAAACGGTACGCCACACAGAACTTTTTGGACCCAATAAGTGCAAGCACACGCAAGCCATTGAGGCGTTTTGGAGTCGACTCAAACGGGGTATGTGCCAAAGTGAACCTATTCTAAGAAGGTGCGTTTGGGCACCCGTTGAGGAAATCCAATACCGAATGTGGTTTGCTTTCCGAATGAATAAGGTACCGGAAACCTGGGATATTTTCTGCAGCCAAATAGCTCGTCTGTACCCCGTGAATATGACGGAAGTTATATTGTTTTCCTACGGCACCTAGCCATTACCCAACAGAAGCGAAACTGCGCAGTCGAAAATGGCTGTTAAACAAGAATCTCAATCCTGAGACTTGCTGCCTTCTGCGGTTAGGGGAAATGGAGGACATGAGAATGCAGGCAGATGGCGGAAACGAAGGCAAACCCAGTGGATCGGGTAAGAGTTTAAATACATGGGAAAATAGTCGTTAATTCAGGTTATGTGGACGAAAGCACGGTGCAGTTGGGTGGAACGCCTAAGGTTCCTACAGACATAAGGCGATACCCAGCAATCGCAACGCATGGGTCAGGAAGGTGCAGTGATGACGCTAGTGTGGATTTGGATAGCTCTCGTGAAGGTGAGTTGCAGGAAAGTTTGTCGTAATATTTTCTTTGTTGTAGATGCAATCCATCAACGCGGCAGCCACTTAATGACTAGCAAAGCAAACGAAGATCGCCACGCGTCGAAGGAAGACTGCGGCGGAAGTGACGAGAGAAACCAACAAAAAGTACCCGGCGGGGAAGGTAAAATGGATAACTTATAATCTAACTTGCAGCATGTACCGCAGCCAAAACTGAACTGCGCAATGGCAAACTTTACTGCAGGCGGGTGGCCAAAAGGAAAAAAGAAGCGGAGAAAGCTGGATCGACGAGCGCCCAATAAAAGGAAAGAATAAGAATGCGGATGCTGCCACAGGTAAGACAGCTTAGCGAAGACTTAAGTATTTGTAGGCATCTGTATAGAAGGAACGAAGCAACCAAAGCCACCGAATGCGGTCAAAGGAAACAGCTAAAGCAGTGCTGAAGGAGGTCGTTTGTTAATATTTTTCTGTCAATGTTACTTTGTGTGGTTTTGACACGTGCCAGCAACTGTCTTGCTCAACACTCTCCACAGCTCAATTCTCTCCTCACCTGCCGCTGTTTATTTTGTCCTTCAACGACACCTCTCTGGTGATCATTCTCGGGCTCAAAAGAATCCAGCAACAATTTGCAAACGAGATTTTCCTCAATTTTCACACGCGCGGCCCAACAAACTTGGATCCAGATTTTCCCAGAGTCATCTTTTGCAAGTACTTTGACCCTACAAGATCGCAGTCGATATTTCCTCTCGCTCCTTCTAGGGAATTTCTACATCGATATCCCCATAAATTACGATCTAGGATATTGTGGCTGCAACCGTTCGTATACAATTTTTTTCTGCGCCTCTGGAATTATTTTTCTTGCGTGGATGATCTTTTGAAGTTGGAATTTAGGAAGATTTTTTTTCCAACTGTAACGAACCAACCCGGACCATGGGTGTTTGAACGCACCAAGAGCACTTTTGGCGCGGATCCGGATGAGGATGGTGTGAACGTCGGTTGGTGATGATACCGGCATTCCCTCTCTTTCCCTCTGCTGGCACCACTTTCCCCCGTTCCGTGTCACCGTCACATGCTCTTCCCGCTGTCCTGTGTCACCGTTACACACTCCTCCTGCCGTCAGCACCACCATGGCCTTCAACCGCAGTTGCCCACTGCGCTGCACTCCCGCCGGTATCTAACTAATATTCTGTGATCACCCCTCACTCCAAGCGGATCATTTGTACAGACTCTTGGTAATCCCCGCATCGTATCCTTTCCACTCTTTATTGCTTACTTCGTTTTACATTAACAGACCGTATTTCTTACTATCGCGTTGTTCTTCTATCTCTTTCTACGATTGCATGTTGTGGTGATTGAAAACCCCGTTCGGCGTACTTCTGGAGAACCATATGCGTGAATTACTCCTTTAGGTGTGTGCCAACCTCGACGTCCCCGGCCCGCTACACAACCAATTCTACCGACACACAGCCTCTTTAAACCAAACGCAACCTCTTCAAACCAGTAAATTGGCGGCCTAGTAAAAGAAAGAGTCAAGAGCAGAATATTCTCGAGACCTTCAAAGGCTGAATCGTTTTTCAATATTGAATACACTTTTTCAAATCAATTTAAAGTGCTTATTAAAAAATAGCTACAGTATTTGTTAAGTTCCCTCTGATTATTTGTCGTCAGTCATAATCTGAAAAACATATCAACTGTTTTTTTTCTGAACGTAATAACTAATACAGTTTGTTAAGCAATTTGAATAGACTTTAACAGCCAGCTGCGGTAAAATCATATAGGCTGAATTTTTCTAAATCATCTCTTATTTAAAACAGATTTTTATCAAAATTATGAGAACGAAAATTATAGCTCATCGTAAGACATCTGCTCCCAGACCCAAAGTGTGCCTGACCACGCCTATTAGTCAATGCCTTGATATCAACATGCAGCCCATTTTCGAGGCTAAGCAAATTGATTTATCTGCATTACAGAGCTGTAATGACTTCATGATGAAGTTTGGTTCTGTTTTGTCAATACTAGGCAATCTGTTTGATGGTAAGTTATCAGATGTGCCCTCGCAAGATTGTAAATGTTAGACTCCCTTGTCCATCTTATAACCACGGAAGCTTTTAATAGACAAAAACGAAGCTTTAACTTTATACTAAAAATGCCTCCACATTAAGTCGCCATTTGAATATTGCAAAAGATTTCCCCTGTTCGGGTGGTTTCAACTACAAAATTGCAGAAGCCAAACGCCTCCAATCGCGTAGCAAAAAGCCACCCATCCTAGTTAAATTGTTTTCACCGATCGAGGTGGACTCAATCTTTCCTCAACGAGGTCACATTTCCCGATATTAAGAAATGACTAAAAGTTTCCTTTGTCAAGATCTTTCACCAATGGAGCGAAAAATGCGGCATTCCAGTCCAATAGACCAATGACTTCTCAGCCTTCTATTCCTAAATCTCTTCGTAGTCCTGATAGGGTAAATGCACTCGCTAATCCTCCCCCCGCATACCTGGCCATACACCCACTTACGTCAGTGCACCCGTTATTCCTGCCTCCCAGATGTCTATTCATAGTCCCATAACCGTCAGTACACCTGCTATCCCTACCTCCCGAATATCTAGTCATAGGCCCATAAACATCAGTGCACCAGTTAGCCCATCGCTCTTGATGTCGGGACAGTCAGACCCGCCGGTCCGTCATCTTCTACGATTAAAACTTGTCTGAATACATTCTCTGTCCAACGATCGATAAATTCCGCTGCCTCTAGCTCGGCAACAAGTTCATCAAGAATGTCGCCAACACCGTCGAAAGCGTTTCGGCCGAGCACTTCCCCACCACAACCTAGCTCCTCCCTTGACCATGGGAGTCATATTATTCCCCCCGTATAATGCATTATTGAACACGCCGGGCCCAAACCACGAAAAATTTAATTTTCACGACAGTAACCCAAACTAGTATAGTTTTAAATCTAATCAGAGTTGCCGTACAGGACATCAACTGATTAAGACCACTTGTCCTTACGCGAGCGGCCCAACACTAATTTTATGTCACCGTTCACCCCCCCTATCAGTTCCTTTACCCGTCCTCTACCACCCAAACCTACAAACTTCTACATGTCTTCTCGACTCCCCCCATTCCTCCCAAACGCCCAAGAAGCTTATTTTGGTTTATCCTCTCCTCATTGTTCCCTGCCAGAAAGCGAGGCCTCTAGATACCTCAGACCTTATTAGCCATCCTTTTTTTGGCTACCCATATGCTAACAGCTCCATACCCGTCAGTACTTATTCCACAAATAATAACGGCCTACAGTTTGCCTACCCACCCTCAAATTCTTTTATATGAATAACAATAGCCATAGTCCTGTCACTCGAAACACACTAGATGTCATATTGCTTAATGCCAGGTCCGTTATAAAAAAATGGTTCAACTTCGAGCTATCGCTTTCGAGATGATGCCCGATGTTATATGTATAACAGAATCTTGGACCCATCCAATCATTTCTGACTCCTCCCTTATAATAGACGAGTATGATCTCTATCGACACGATCGCATTAATAAGCGTGGTGGTGGTTGTCTTCACTATATTAGAACGTCATTAGGGCACTTTCCGTTTTATCTAAATAGCACGTCCTTCTCTGGAAATTAATGGTTCGCTTCTATTATCCTGTCGCCCCGGCAAAAGGTGATTATCGGATAAGTATATAATCCTCCTAACTCTTCATCTGAAGAAGATGCAAATTTGTGTGAAATATTCAAGTTTATTTCAGAATCCACTTTTGAAGTTAAAATTATTGCTGGAGATTTTAATTTTCCTGAAATCGACTGGCTTTCAAACTATTGTCCACCTAGATTTCAGCCTTTCC
Source organism: Ligula intestinalis (assembly GCA_036362985.1). Taxonomy (NCBI): domain Eukaryota; kingdom Metazoa; phylum Platyhelminthes; class Cestoda; order Diphyllobothriidea; family Diphyllobothriidae; genus Ligula; species Ligula intestinalis. The sequence goes on from JAYGXS010000967.1 coordinate 5,493, forward strand.
TAGATACCATTAAGTTTTCTAACTGGTCTCAACTGCTTAGTTCCCCAACAAGACAGAATTATTTTCTAGATCTGATTTTCACAAATGGCATTGCCCCTCTCTTCGTTGATTTTAAGCAGGACATCTTCCAAAGTGATCACACATTAATTCACTGTTGCCTTCCACTTCCTTCTACGGAAAAGGCTAGTGCTAGTCGTACCTATCATGCGTATGACCTCGCAGATATTAGCTCGATTAACAATTTTTTTGACTCATTACATTGGCAGAGCCTCTCTTCCATTAACGACGCTGCATACCCTTCTGAACTCATGTCGGTCGTTTCTAATAAAATGCTGGAATTTGTGCCCACTAAAATTGCGAAACCCTACACACCAGAATCGACTGTCCCTCATTTTCTTTTGCCCAGACTAAAGAAATTAAGGAGGCAGCTGAAAGATAGATCTACTAGTTCACTGTCTGTGCATCTAAGGATCGCAGAGATCTTCGAATAAGCGTCAAAGATTCGTCTTGCACGTGACCAGCACAGGGAATCTTGCGCCCTGAGCGAGTCAAACTCTGCAAAATCGGTCGCACAAATGTTTCGTCGTAGGTCCTCCGCAAAACGAGGAATTTAGATACCCCCATGGCTTAATGAACATAAAACATTTGTGCTAGATGAGTTTGATAAGGCTGAATTATTCAATGCTTTCTTTGCGAAGCATTTTACGAAAGAATCCGAACCGGTCCCGTCGTTTCAACCATACTCAGACAATACTCTTGGGAACATTGATTTCTCCATAGAATTAATTCGTAAGCACTCTTCGGGAACTGATGGTATCCCCAATTCAGTAATCAAAAAAGTGTCGACCTTTCCCAAATTACTTAGCCATATATTTTTAGTCTATCTCTTAAATGGTTACTTTCCTGACACTTGGAAGACATCCATTATTCTACCAGTCTTTAAATCAGGATCTCATCAAGGCATAAATAACTACCGCGGTGCTAATAAACCCCGGCCCTAGCTAAACTTCTGGAGAAGATAATTTTTAATCAAATTCTCGATTTTTGCCTAAAAAATAAGCTTTTAAGTGACTCGCAGCATGGTTTTGTACCCGGAAGATCACGCGAGACGTGTCACTTAGCTTTTCTTAACCACGTCACTTCCCTCCGTAACGAGCGGCAATCCGTGGTTGTTATCTACTTTGACCTGAGCAAAGCATTCGACAAGGTACCGCACAGACGGCTTCTGGTAAAATTGGAAGCCATTGGCATCCATCTCCCTCTCCTCGATTTCATCGGTTCCTACTTGTCTGACCGCAGCCAGAAGGTCCTAGTAGGTAATAGTTACTCCACTTCTCAGCTGATCACGAGTGGCGTTTTTCAAGGCACTGTCTTGGTTCCTTTACTCTTCATTCTATACATAAACGAAATTTCGACTGCTCTAAAAAATTCACACAATGTCGTTTATGCAGACAACCTCAAGTGCATATACTCTTTTTTCTAAGGACATGACCAATATATGCGTTGATAAAATGAACGCGGAACTCCTTACACTCTCACGTTGGAGTGCTGCCTGGCAGATTAAATTTTCTCCAACCAAGTGTATCTTCTTGTGTTTCGGTCCCGTCAAGCTTCCTCGTCCCCTAGTCTTTCAAAATGCTCCACTTTTAGAACGATCCACCATAAAAGACTTAGGTCTATGCTACACAAATAAACTAGCATTCTTGCCTCATACGGATCGAATATCTGTGAAGGCTGCACAGATATGTGGTTTTATATCACATAATTTCTCCCTGCTGCAAATACAGTTAAACATTTATCGCATGTATGTTCTACCCATCCTAGAATACTGCTGTCCGCTCTTTGGTCTAATGAATGCTTCTGACCGTGGTAAGATTGAAAATGTACAGAGGGTTTTTACTCGCAAAATATTCGCTCTTACTCGATCCACTATTTCTTATACGATGAGATGTCAGTTAGCGAACATGACATTTCTTTGGGTGAGAAGACTCAAAGCGGGCCTGTGTTCCTTTTTTGCGTTAACTCTAGTCCTAATCTCCCACGGATCGATGCTCTTATACCCGCAGATAGATCTTATGCCACTCGTAATTCCACCAGGATAATGACACCCCTTTTCAGCTCCAAATCGAACCATTCTCACTTCTTTGCCTCCAAATATGCCTTCCTCTGGAATAATATTCCCCTCGAAATTAGGCTATCGTCGAACTTAGCAGTTTTTAAAGTCAAATTACGTAAACACTTAACTTCGGAATATATAAAGTCCTTGTTACCCGTCTCCTTCCCAAACACACAACTTTTGGACTTTGAAAAGGGTCCACCTGGTATCTGAGATGGTTATGTTTATAGCAATTTTTTCCATACATGTCTGTTTCTTCCTCCTTTGATTGATATTTGCAACAATGTTTCGTCCACTTCTCTGTCCAGTCATCATTGCCGTTTTCTCCGTTCTCCGTTTTACAACCCTGACGATAGGCTTCATGGTCTTTAGTCATGCTCGTGGCGGCTCTGCTATTTTCGCCAGCTCGGCGCTAAACTCCGCAGTCTACAAGGTCACATCTCCGGCGTTTCGTTGATGATCAGGTGACCTCTGCCGTTCTTTCATCTTCCTGACTCTGTTGTCCGCGATGACCTCCTCCGGTCTCACCTCCCTGATGGTTGATCATGAAGCCAGTCGGGCGGTGTAACAATGGTGAACGACAGCCTCTGCTGTTATATGATTTCTCCAATTACAAGAAGCGTTTCCAACCCTCATTCGTTCTCATCGACCGTCCTGTCTCATTTGCACCACAATAAATCCTCTCAACCAACCCCCTTAATTGTGTTGAAGCAGTTTTTTCTCCTACGTTTTGTTTTTTAAGCGGGGGTTCGCTTCACTCCACCCCAGCTTAAATGGTGGGAGTTTTTTCACTGCTTTCTCCTTAGTTCACCATGCGTTGGTGAATATGAATTAATCTACCAACACTACAAAACGCTTCCGCTGTCTATGTGGTTGTTTCATGGAGAGCAGCATTCATCAACTTTGAATTTATTTTTCCACAGAACTAAGTTTGCAATGACGAGGCCCTCCGGGTCTAAAATATAAAAAAAATATTATTTATTGATTTATATAAAGGGAAACACTGAATTATATGTTTCTGAGGATAAGTTCACGGGTTATAAAAATGTAACTGAGGCGAACTGTTGTGGGAATCCTTAATGACACGGAGCATGGGGACCGCATTTGAGACGCTAGAAGATCCCTAAGTATGGGACCGTAGAGTTAGTGGCCGCGGCTCAGTTAGTTGGCCGCAGCTGAAGCTGTTCCAAGAAATGTCCTGGAACAAGAGATTTGGCCGTACTGATTTACCGAAAAGTAAAATGCACTCCTCACTCTTAAGTTAGTTGCTTAGTAGTCCACGTTGAATCAGGGGTTCTTGCCGGAGTCCAAACGGGGTACAGTTGGTAAGAGTGAGAATAGTCGCCACCTCGGCCGGCTTGAGCCAAAGGTCCTTGGGAAAAGGGGGTGAGTTGGGTGCCTGACCGGAAACTGCAGACGAGTAGATCGTGGCAGGCATGCGGTGAGACGCCGCAGTCGGGTCGACAGTAAGGTACGGACGGGCCCAGCGGGTGTTGGTACTGCCGAATGAGCATGCAGAAGCCACTGCTTAGTTTTGCCAGGGTACAGCGAGTCTCCCGTGGGAGATGACGTTCGTAGGTGGCAATCAGAGGTGGATAGCCACCCTCAGCAGGCTTGAGCCAAAGGTCCTCGGGGGGTGAATTGGGTGCCTGGCCCGGATCTAAGGTCAGGCAGATGGTGGCAGGCATGCGGCGAGACGCTGCAGCTGGGACGACAGTAAGGTACGGACGGGCCCAGCCGTTGTTGGTACTGCCGAACGAGCATGCAGAAGCCACTGCTTAGTTGTGCAGGGTACAGAGAGTCAACCGAGGGAGGTGACGGTCCGAGGCGGCAATCGGAGATGGATAGCCACCCAGAAAGATCGGGGGAATGGTGGTAGGACCTTAGTGCACCGGCTCACTTTGCTGGCGACCTCCCTCGCTCACGTTGAATTAGGGGTTCCGCCGGAGTCCAAACGGGGTGCAGTTGGGGAGAGTGAGAAAAGTCGCCACCTCGGCCGGCTTGAGCCAAAGGTCCTTGGGGGGGGGGGGGACGTGAGTTGGATGCCTGGGCGAAAACTGTAGACGATCAGATGGCGGCAGGCATGTGGCGAGACGTAGCAGTCGCAATGACAGAAGGATGTAGAAGAGTCCAGCCAGTGTTGGTACTGCGGAACAAGCATAACGTAGCCACTGAGTTGCTGTGCCAGGGCGCTAAACTCCGCAGTCTACAAGGTGACAAGTTCGATTCTCTCCTCTAAAGCGTGATATTTGCAACGATGTTTCCTTCTCTTCTCTGTCCAATCATTATTGCCGTTCTCCTTTTCCCGTTTTAAAACTATGACAGTGGGCTTCATGGCCTCTAGTCCTGCTCGTGGCGGTTCCTCTTTTATAATAATAATAATAATTTGTATATTTAAGGCCCAAGGGGCCCTGTCGTTACAAACTTAGTGCTATCGTGAAAATAAAAATAATAATGATAAGCAGTGAACTCTTATAAAATAATTGTCATCGGCAGTAAAAAAAACTCTTAGATCGGTGGATGAGTTCAGCGGGCCACCGAGTTCAAAAAAACTTTAGGAGAAAAAACTGCCTTAATAGGTAAAAGGGTTTGATGTGGTTAGTTTGGGACCTGATGTTGAGGGTTCGGGACGTTTATGGTCATGGGAAAAAATAATAGATCGTTGAGTTAGGAAGGGGTCATCCGGAAGGCAGGAGAAGGCAGTAGAAGTCAAGGCAACATCATCGAGTTGCAACCCACCAGATTCCAGAGCCAATCGCGAAAACCACAGCGAAGGTTGCACAAACGGAGAAGAATTCGCAGTTCTTGGAAGTGATGCTTGACTCTGCAGAGGGAAATGCTAACATATTTAGAAACCATTTTGGTATCCTGGGAAGAGCTTCAAATGCCAGGAGGACCCTATTCAAAATCTACAACTTGCGTGTTTGGAAAGGAAACAGACAGTAACGACTTTATTTCCTCTAAATTTAAGTGCTTATATAAGTTGCCTTTTAAAAGCGACAGTGTAGAAGACAGTCTAATATCGAGAGGAAGGTTGTTCCAAATAAAAGCATATTTGGAGGTAAAAAAGCGGGAACGGTTAGATGTGGAGCTACGGGGTGGTAAAATTATCATGGAAGAGTTACGAGTGGCGTAAGTTCGGTCAACTGGAAGGAGAGCGTTAATTTGTGGGAGATTAGGACTATTGTTAACGCGAAACAGAAAACATAGACCAGCTTCGAGTCTTCTTATCCAAAGAAATTTAATGTTTGCTAATTGACATCTATCTGTATAACACATACCAGACCCAGAAACAGAAAATATTTTACGAGTGAAAACTCGCTGAACCTTTTCAATCTTACTATGGTCATGCTGGGTCATGAGGCCAAAAAGCGGGCAGAAGTATTCTAGTATAGGAAGAACAAACATGCGGTATAGTTTTAACTTCATTTCTGGAAGGAAATGTTATGCGATATAAACCCACATATCTGTGCGGCCTTGGCAGAAATTCGATCTGCATGAGGTGATAATGCAAGCTTATTCATGTAAGACCCAAATCCTTTATCGCAGATCTTTCTAACAATGGACTATTTTGGAAGATAATGGGTCCAGGAAGCCTTGCGGGACCAAAACTCAAGAAACTACATTTAGATGGAGAAAACTCCATCTGCCATGTAGCGCTCCAACTTGAGCGAGTATGCAAGTCTGCGTTAACTTTATCAACACAAGTACTGGCCGTGTCCTTAGAAAATGAGTAAATACACTTAAGGTCATCAGCATAAATGAAATTTTCCGAATTATTTAGCACTGTTGAAAGTTCATTTATGTAAAGAATGAAAAGGAGGGGACCTAGAACCGTGCCTTGTAATACACCACTCGTGATCGGCTGAGGCATCGAGTAGCTATTGCCTACTAAGACCTTCTGGCTGCGGTTAGACAGGTAGGAGGCAATGAAATCGAGGAGGAAAGGCCTGATGCCTACGGCTTACCGTTTCACTAAAAGGCGCCTATGAGGCACCTTGTCAAAAGCTTTACTAAGGTCAAAGTAAATCACGATGACTGATTGCTGTTCATTACGAAGTGAAGTAACCAGGTTAAGGAATGCTAAGTGGCAGGTTTCGCATGATCTTCCAGGTAGAAATCCATGCTGTGAGGCACTTAATAGTTTATTTTCTACACAAAAATCGAGAATTTGATTAAAAATTATCTTTTCCAGAAGTTTGGCTAGGGCCGGGGTTTTATGAACACCTCGGTAATTATTTACGTCCGAACGAGATCCTGACTTGAAGACTGGAAGAATAATAGATGTCTTCCATGAGTCAGGAAAGAAACCGTTTAGAAGATAAGCTGAGAATAGATAACTTAGCAATCGGGGGAAGCTGAATACTCTCTTGATAAGTGAATTTGGAAGGCCGTCAGTTCCCGAGGAGTGCGAGTTTTTTAGACGGATAATGTGCTTACGAATTACTTCTATGGAGAAATCTATGGTACTGAAAGTATTGACTGAGCATGGCTGAAACGACGGGACCGGTTCAGATTCCGTCGTAAGGTGTTTTGCAAAGAACGCATTGAACAGTTCAGCCTTCTCAGACTCATCTTGCTCAAAGGTTTTATTTTCATTCAGTAAGGGGGGGATTTCGTGACCTCGTTTAGCGGAGGACCGACGGCGGAACAGTTGGGCAATCGATTTTGCAGAGTTTAACTCGCTGAGTGCGCAAGATTCCCTATGTTTGTCACGTGTAAGACGAATCTTAGACGCTAATTCGAAAATCTCTGCGATTCTAAGGTGCACCGATAATGAACTAGTAGACTGGTCTTTCAACTGTCTTTGCAATTTCTTCAGTCTAGACATAAGAAAATGAGGAACGGTGGGGTCCGAAGTATAAGGCAGCTTGTCGCTGGACTCCACCAAACACATTCCCTAGCAATTTTTAATTGTAACTAAGAAACCGGCAATCGACGCAGTCGCTCATATTGACCGAATACAGTAGGCTAATCATACTTCTACCTATCCTTGAACAAACCTGCCTCAGCATCTTCAGGCTGCCGTGAAGTTCTGAATAATTTGAATGTAGACAAATGAACAAAGAAACAAGTGGAAAACTGAAAGATCAATAGTTTGTTAAGCTTAGCCAGCAGCCCAATAGTTTGCAATTATAGGCAACCTGTTCTCAGATAACATTACCGGAAACGATCAAAATGTATGTTCACTTTAAAGTATCCGACCTTCAACAGGGCCCCTTGGGCCTTAAATATACAAATTATTATTATATCATTATAGCACAGTTGCTGGCTATTTAAGCCTTTAGCATGAGCTGTCCTAACTCAGTGAATCGTAATCGCCTTTCTTAATCTCTTCCCATACCGAGCGTGTGTCGATGTTGTTTTAGCTCCTAACAGGACTGGAGTTCTACTCGACCAGTCAGATGGGTTGGCACTGCAGCCAACTAACTAAGCACTTGAGGGTCTGTACGGTTGATTCAATTTCATTTCAAATTCAGATGTTCTCGTATAGACAGATTGCAATGCTGGCGAACCCTTGTGCGGCTGCTGGCGGGGGTCGAGAATGACGAATGAGATCCGCTAGTGATCGATGAGCGTTCGTAAACGAGTGACCTTCCCTTACCTCATAAATGCTGCTAGAATAAGTCAATATCTTTCTTTTCCTTTACCCTTGCTGCTGAGCACTGCTATAACCCCCGCCTGATGTTTATGACAAACACGAACTTCGGACTTACCCGACGGTTGTCTCCAGAGCCAACACGGGAGAGGAAGAGAAGAAAATTGACCATGAGCAAATTGTATACACAAACAGCCACTCTTTCTCACAAATAGGCCGCGTGCATTTATTGTATTCACTTGATGAAAAAGAGCGGAATGACGTACCATTGAGATGAACTAATCAAATTTGACGAAATAGCCGGAGCTACAGTCAAGGGCACGCTGTCATAGCCGACAGCGTGGTGGATGACGCACTTGCGTTTATGTGAGATGAATCACTGTGGGAATGGAGTCACTCCAAATAATTTATGATTGGGAATTCGATCGAGGAGGGTGGCTATGCAAGTGGTCTTCTTTATAGAAGAGCTGCATTCGAGTGCTTCCCGTTTGATCTTAATATAGCGTTTTTCTCCAGAAATTACTATATTGCATCTGTAATTCTGTCACACCGACATAAAGCCATTCTTGTATGCATATACCACCTCCCCAACTCACTGTGCAATGATAATAATAATGAGTTGTATATTTCAGGCCCATTGAGCCCCATCAATAAACCAAAAATTCGATAACAGGAAGTTCTAGGAATAATTGGTTTAGCAAACAGTATCGGTGGTTCTTTGCTATAACACGAGTGTAACTGTTTAGAAGCGAATTTGTTAGATTCGAAAAAAATGAATATAGCAGTGTCATGCGGAAGGTGAAATTCAAGGGCACACACAGACTGGCCACACCTTTATCCATATTTTGACTATGTATCCTGATATCCACTGCCTTTGTTAATAAGGGGGGGGGCTTGGAAGCAAACTCAGCCGAAGCTGAGCATGCGGCAGAAAAATTGGTGTTAACAAAACGTTACTGGTATAGACGGGTTCCCGGCACTACACTCGGGTTCCCAAGCCGGTGCGGCATAATAGAACAGAGGGAACCCACCAGTTTATGATCGTGATGGGCACCGCCGTATGAGATCCAAAAGTCCGTCGAATCTACAAGACCATCGCTGGGGATGCCTGAGATGCGACCACATATAATGCCTGGATGATGGTTGATGGTCAACGAAACGAGAGCCTTCAAGACTGCGTACGTCCATACGACTTCCATCATTTGAATGACAGATGGTACAGGGAGATGTCCTGATTCCAGGGGACACGAGTCAGAGTGAGGTAGTTTCAAGAAGGAATCCTAAATTTCCGATGGTCCTTTCTCGGGATCGTGGAGAAAGCTGCCCGGAAAAGATGAGGAGAACAAAAGGTTAATCGATTCAGTGTCAAGATAAACGTGCAGTCTTCGCTTGAATGCAGATAGACTAGTTAACGATCGAATATCGATTGGCAAATTATTCCAAAGATAGCTATAGCTAGAAGCAAAAAATAGCGATCGTTTAAAAGTGGAAGAAGCAGGAGCAGGTATAATCAACGTTGAATTTCTAAGGCTGTAACGGCTAGTAACGGAAGTAAGAGCAGAAATCTTGGGAAGATTTGAACTATTATTGAGGCGAAACAGGAGACAAAAACCTGCTTTCAGTCTTCTGACCCAAATAAATTTCAGTTTCGTTATCTGGCATCTATTTGTGTAGGAAGTATCTGAAGTATCTTCCTCCATAGAGTGATATTTGCAAAGATGTTTCGTCCCCGTCTCTGTCCAGTCATTATTGCCGTTCTCCATTTCGCGCTTTACAACACTGACGATGGGTTTCATGGTCTCTTATCGTGCTCACGGCAGTTCTGCTATTTTCGCCAGCTCGTCGCTGGACTCCGCAGTCCACAAGGTCGCACCTCCGGCGTTTCGGTGTTGATCACGTGACCTCCGCCGTTCCCTTATCTTGTCGACCCTGTTGTCTGCGATGGCCTCCTCCGGTCTCACCTCCTTGATGGTGGATCATGAAGCCAGTCGGGCGGTGTTACAGTGGTGAACGACAGCCTCGGCTACTATATGATTTCTCCAAATGACAAGAAGCATTTCCAACCCTCCTTCGTTCTCATTAACAGTCCTGTCTCATTGTACTACAATCAATCCTATCAACCAACCTCTGAAATGTTATAGAAGCCGTTTTTTCTCCTACGTTTCATTTTTTTAAGTAGGGGTCCGCTGAACTCTGCCCCCGTTTTAATGGTAGGAGTTTTTTTCACTGCTTCCTCCGTGGTTTGCCATGCGTTTTCAGAGAGTGTTGACTACTATTTTAAAATGACGATATGTTAGTGGGTATTAATTTTATTTGCCAACAGTACTAAACGCACCCGCTGCCTATGTGGCTGTTCACGGAGAGCAGCACTTATCAACTTTGTATTTATTTTTCCACATCACTAAGTTGGCAATGACGAGGCCTTTCGGGCCTAAAATATAAAATATATTCATTTAAAATGCCAGATAGAGGACTTTCTTAGTGAATCGTCTTTGGAAACTTTAAATTTTTGGACGGCTAGATTCTGAAAGGCTAGATGATGATGCAAAGCGTTGTGAAACGTTTTTATTTGTTTATGAGTTCCCTTTTGACATTTTTTTAATTGCTAGAAATTATTCTACCGAAATTAATTGACATTCAAACTTCTGTCCACAGAGACTTCAGCCCTTCCGGATAACATTAATGCTCCCAACATCACACTGCTCTTCGCTCTTTTCAAAAAGGACCTCTATCAAAGTGACCATACAAGCGACTAAGAACGCACTGACAATGGTAAGTATTGATGGCAGCATTTTAGATACGACCGTTATGAAATGTGTTGGTATATAGACATGGTTAACTAGGTTAGGTGTCCAATTAATACGATAAATTTTTAATTATTTTCGGAATAGCCAATTTTCTCAGTGGTCGTTGAATTTATCCCTACAGGGTGCTCGATGATGCCAATGGTTGTCAAGGATTCTAAGTTGATCCTTGTCGAACGTGAATAATATGTTACAAAATATTAGCTTATTTCGTCGAGGAGTAACTTCGGGATAGAAGGGGGACTGAAATAGCAAAACATGAGAAGACGAACAAAGTTAAAACTGAATTCAAAGGACGTACGTCGTGATGCACTAGTGTTCTATCATGTAAATCACTAATCTTGGCTAAGAGAAGAACTGCTAACCTGTATAGAAAACTTATGAAAAGAAAGACTACAGCCTGTGCATTTCGAAAAAAATCGACGCAAACGTTAGCTGTGGATGGAGTACCTCGGGATTTAGTTAGCGTGCTCTGATTGTTTCTTTTTATGTCGGAAACTGTCCGCCACGACTGAAATACAAGAGAATCATATAAGAAGATGCAGTCAAAAGTTAGCATGCGTTAAGATACCATCTCGACCTAAAACTTGGAAAGTGGCATATGAGACCACTTATCTTTGTGGCAAATTAATTCTGCAGTGTTCGTGTCACACTTTTGATCAAAGCAAAAAAGGGGTGTGAATTCAGGGACCGATTCGTTAAAATTAAGTTGATGGAAGGCCCTGGAGCCTTAGCAACGACGGAGCACGAAAAGCGGTGGAAACACAGAAAAGCCTGGACAGACAGAGACCGTGAACTTAATGCCGCCAGAACTGTGTAATGATGCGTTCCAAGAGGCAACTATTAAGCTACATATGATCAGACATACGTTTAAAAATATATTCTCCGGAATTGTTTGGAAACAGCTTCGGTGTCTTCGTGAGATAACATTTTAATCGGGGAACATCAGCATTTATGACCTGAGGGAAGAAAGATAGTAACATAATCACGTAGGTGTAACGGTGGGTGTCGAAACCTGTGAATAGTCTTAGGTTCCTGTCAAATGCAAAGGAACTGATCAACCTGATTGTACCCATATTCGTTGGACGGCTGAGGTGCAGTCTGTTGTACACATTCTGCATTATCCACGAAAAATTATCGTTTGAGCAAATCTAAAGATTTATTCGTGTTTACAAAAATGAGTCAAACGTGAATTTCGTTTGGGAAGGAGTTAATAATACGGCTACCCAATGAAAACCGGTGCTGTTCTACTAATGTGCTTGGTATTGTAACGAACCGAGACGACCGATGGGCGATTTCGTGCGACTATAACCCGAAACAGAA